>PVJO010021270.1:0-30391 GCA_004026905.1 Hystrix cristata | reverse complement strand
CACACACACACACGGTATCTGTAGAAATTAAGTAGCACCTACCCAGCATGCTGTGCTTGATACTCAAGGAAAGTCAACTATTTATGAATTAATTCTACCCCCTCCATCTCTGCCTGCTACATCATCAGATACTAAAGTACCAGTGTTGCTGCAGTGTATTTTCTGTTTCTAATAAATCTTCTAGGCATATCAGAGCACTGTATATTAAAATGGTTTAGTAGTAATAATAGTCACAAGCTGTCACATGAGTTGGATTAAGTGCTAATTGCATTTGCTCACACAATACTTTTTATTTATATCTTTGGGAAAACATTTCCAAATAGATGTTTATCTTACTGCTTTAATTCTATCAAGAAAAGTCACACGATTTGGCTGTGAATAGAAACTACATCAAGAGATTTATCCTACATTTTTCTGTGTTTTTAAAAATGAATATTTCATGTGTATGTAGAAATTGATGCACATAGAGACATTTGTGCTATACAGATAATTTATACATGCATATTTCATATCTATACTTATATGCAAAATGGTTGTAGATATTTTCAATCAGAAGTACATTTCGTTATTACTCCCATAAGCATAAGAATACAAAAAAATGTCAAAACTACTCAAGAACATTAGGATAACCAAATATATAAGTATATAATATTTTCAAAACAAAGATTGATTTTATCATGCAATCTTATTCTACAAATATTTTATCATTTTGGTAATCTGAAAATGTTGCACATAATGCTCTAAAATAAATTTTCCTCTTCATTAGTTATATAAGAGCTTCTGGAGATATGTATTCTTTATCATTAAAATTCTCTCCATAAGCCTTTATCTCCTCACTCTTACTCTCCAGCCTGTCAGGATTATGGAAACCTTTCTGAGTCCACCATCTACTCATGACAGTACTCCACCTTTTTCTTACAGTAAATATTCCTTAAGCAGCCAACCATTCTCAATCTCACCTCCTCCCACCATGCACTTATATGTACTTAATTTGGTGACTTGATATGATTTAGTTTTTTTATAAACTGAATTTCTTCTTCAATTAATTTATGATACCCTTACATGATAGGCTAGCGATAAAGACTGTCATGGGATAGGATTTGTAATGAGACACCTGAAAAACTTTGTCCCTTCTTGACCTAACCTAGTTGGTAACTGGTATTAATTATTATTTGTCTAGTAACAAGTTAAACTTCCTTTTATGCTGAAAGCAAGTATAACTGTAGTGTTACTTTATGGGGTCATAGTGCAGACTGAATCTTACAGTGAGTGTAAAGCTCTTAACATAGTGCTTTCCGCACAGCAAAGGTTTCTTAACTATGAGTGGTAATTATTGCTACAGAAATGTGCAACCTCAACGACCACTTTTGGCCTGTGATCTGCTCTGACATGGAAAATCCACACTAACTGCTGGGGCTCATGTGAGGATCAAAGGCACGAAAACATAAAGCTCAAAGTGCACATGAGGAAGGACTTCCTCATTCTGTTAAACATTTTGAAATAGCTTTTCAATGTATCATTCTTAATCATGACTTATTATTTCATAAAGACTTAAATTACAAATAAATGATCACTATATACAATGTGTTCTCTTAGTGTGCTTAATCTTTACCATTACAAGAAGTAAAAATGTTGCAAGCTAGGTAGCAACAACTCTACCAACTATTATTACACAATAAATAACTGTAAATTGTCCCAGTGCATTATTTCCTATAGTCTTACATATTAAAATCTTCTGAATTTATATAGTAGCATGTTCTATAATGAGGGAACATTGATTAGGAAATAAATCATAATCACTATAAATCCATAAAATCTATTTAGATTATTCAAGATATTTGAATTTGCACCATACCAATTAGTGTAAGGACAGATAGGAGCTACATCTTAATTATCACTCTGTACCATCATAAGCATTTGACTTGGCATATGGTAGATATTTTAGTAATATTTCCATTATAAATAGCTTATCTTCTTCAAAAAATTGTTAGAGGGTTCGTGTGATTTTTACTCTATATTCTATGTCCCACTTCATATTTGCTGCCTATTTTTTGTTCCCAAGCACAGTTAGTCACTCATTTGTTAAATGTTATCACAAACAGAACATCATTGCTTACCTTTTTCTGCATCAGATGTCTCTTGTGTTGTTTGAGGATATTTTGCATTATAGGTGCGTCCTGATGGAAGCTCATGGCATTCCCACAGAAAGGCAGGGTAGTTCTTCCTTTATTCAACTTTAAAGATAAAGTGAGCACCTAATTGTAATAGTGACTATTCAATTAAACTGTCAAATCATTTTCAAACCCATTTATATTTTCTCTTCATTTAAAAATATATAACTTTTCCTATGTGCAAGAGTATTTATAATTTATTTGTCCTTAAAATGGCACATTCCCATTTGGAAAGAAAAGTCTCAAATTGTTCTTCTGATTTTGATTAAAAATTTTGTGAATTCAGTCCTGAATCCTTGTTAGCAGCCTGACTCTTCCCCCAACCCTGGCCAGTTTGGCTGTCTCTCCAAGGCGCAATCCATCTTCCACAAAGATGAACAATTAATTACACCATTTATCTTGTGTTGGAAAATGTAAATGAGAAAGTCTTCACCTTATTTATAAAACTGCACATAGAATAACTAAATATTATTATGATAACTAATCCTATCCTTTACAAGTGTGAAGTTTTATTATATATCAAATATCACTTTGGAGAGCCGTTTTAGTCTAACTTCACAGGGCATAATCCTCACTTTCCTCTTACCTATTGCATACTCTCTTTGAAGGTCTTTTCATTTTCTTATTTTCTGGAAACAGAGAGACCACCATCACATTCTTCCAGGTGTACATGTATATCTTGACCCTTGTCAACAGAAAAACATTTGATTTGTTCTCTATATCCTTCTTGATAACGCCTCATAGTTTGTGGCTATACTGATATAATCGTAGATAAAGCTGCAATGAATTGAGAACAATATTGCATGATTTAAAACACATTTCTGATCTATTCAAGCCACTCTGCTAGGCCAAGTTATACAACAATAGATAAAAAGCATGTAGGGGAAATAAAAGACAACTGCCTGCCACATACGACAGCCTGCCCTACTAACCGCCCTGTGAAGCAAATATTACAGGCATGGAAGAATAGGCTTATAGCAGCCTTGTTTTTCCAAATCATTTTATTCTTTTATTTTCATAATTTTCCATTGCATCAGCTAATACTTAACCTTTTAGAGGACTTCACTACTTCTACTTAAGACACTTAAAATATTCCTATTTTTTGTACAGTTTAATTTGACTTTGATTTCTGCCCCACCCCCCGCCAATCCCAGAACTTACTAGAAAAGGTAGCTCTTCTGTGGTCTACACATGGGAAAGGGTTTTAACAACAGCTTGAAGTTGTCAGGCCATAATCCAAATGCAGTAAGGATTTTCCTGTAAGAAGTCCGATGTTGGTGCCATGAAGCTCTGCTCATAAACCAAACCACTGAGATTTCTAGGGTTCACCTGAGACAGCAAGGTGAACCAACCCCCCTGGAAGTGAAGATTTTACATTTGGGAGAATATAGAAACTAGTCCACATTTCCATATGTCAACTCGGTCAGAGCGTAGATTCTCCTATGTAGGAGGAGATTTCAGAAGGAAAGTAAGAGCTGTGCAAGTCATATGAGGGTCATCTTATCCAGTGATATGGACAGAAACTGTCAGTGACAAGAAAAGTGTTGGTCTAGACAGATGCAAGTTATTAAGAAACATCTGGCAGTATGCTGGGATTCACGAGGACATCATCAGGCAAGGCGGAAGGCTTTGCCCTTGCTGCTCTCTTTGGCCACCTCAAAGGAGAATCATTTTGGCAGGGAATACTATACCATCTGTTGCAGTCTTCTTTTGGGTCCAATTGCTACCACCTGTTTATCCATTGGGAGGCCTAGCAGGTCACTGCTTATTATTGACTCCTTACAAGTCTAGGTGAGATCCAGGCCACAGTCATGGAAATGATTCCCAATTAGAGCCTCAGGACCTTCTGTTAAGACACAGAACAGGCTGGTCTGGGGCTTCCTGCTGAGCAGTCTTGGTAAAGTAGTCGAAAAGCCACACATGCATCTCACAATAGATGAGCGCCAAAGCAATCCAGAGTTGACTCTGCCGGGGTTTACAGAATATGACATAACACCAGAGCCTTGCGACCTCCTGGTCAGTTCTGGAGTGGAGAGAATGTTGTCTGGCTTGCCCTGACAGTAGGCTAGTTCTACATTGTAGAATTTCTTGCCCTGCTGGTTGTGGAAGTGAATCCTCCTCAGGTAATGTCCCAAGGAAGACCCATTTATTACCCTGGATGGGGCTGATTTCTTCAGTTTCTCTAGCAGCAGGTGGATCAGAAGGGAGTGTCCCAAGTGGCTCACTCCCATGTGTATCTCAAAGAAACCTGCTGTCTGAGAGTAGGGACTCATCATCGCTACTGCATTGCTGATCAAAACGCCAACATGCTTTCCCTCTGCTAGGAAGGCCTTAAATGCTCAAATGGGGTTAGTATCAGCCAGGTCCAGTTTGCACCAACACCTGCTGATTCCCAGTCACGGCTGGGAGCTCTGTGGCTTCCAATCCTGCTTTTGCATGTCCTGGTGAGCTGAACACACACAGGCTCCTCTTTGAGCCAACTCTTCGGCTGTCTCATTTCTGATGCTTGGGTTGGCACCAGTGACTATGGTAACCTTCCCAGAAAGACGGTCCGTACACACGTGCACTTCACTAGACAGAATTTTCCTGATTTGGGGAGCAGCCACCCATCAGAGGAAGGAGACGAAAAAGAGCAAGATCAGCAGCCTGATCGTCTCAGCAGGCCAGCAGCACAGAAGAGGAGAGGCCCCACACCGTGGATGGGCTCTGGCTTCCCTTCCTAGACCCCTCTTATCTATTCTCCCAAGATCAATCAGGCACCTCTGAGTAGTGCTGCAGGGTAGGGTTAAATTTATGTTTGTGCATGGTTTCAAGGGGCTCAGTCCATGGTTTTTGCTTTACTGTTTCTAGACTGGAGGTGGGGCAGAGCCTCCTGGCAGGAGATGCATAGCAAGGTGTGTTCAGTGGAGCACAGCTGGAAAGCAGAGAGAGAGAAAGAGAGAGGGAGTGAAAGAGAACACATGCCAGGGTTCTGGTGAAAAAATACACACCTCAAAGTGATGTGCCCAGTGACATACTCCCTCCAACTAGGCCTCAACTCCTAGAATTTCCACTCCTTCCCAACAGTGCCAATTTGGGGAACATTCAGATCCAAACTTGAAACCTAAACAAGCAAACACAGTGTTACTGGTATTCCTTGTGAAAATAAATTGAGTCTCCATAAAAATAAAATGAAGGAAACAAAAGAAATTAACAAAGCCTGTCTTCCATTCAGGTATATGAAATTTTAAAAATCTACCCATAAAAGAGAACATTGTATCAACAGATCATGTACCCCATTTCACTTTCTCTTGTATGCAAATCATGAAACCCCCAACATTGCAAAGTGTAAATGCTAAAGAAACAAAGTGGCCTTCTAAGTACCAGATGAATATATCATAATAGTAAGAAAGTTCATAACTTGGCTACTTTGTTATAATTGAAAGAAAATAGGCTTTGGACTCAAATCAACATGGCACTGAGCCTTATTGACTGCTTTGCAAAGTCAAGAACATCTCTACTCATTTGCATTTGCACATTAACATTATCAGATATGCAACAGTTAGAATTTTTTCTCCTCTTTTCTATTAACTTGGCTTTCCCTTGTATTCTTTCAAATACAGCCTACTTACTTTTATTTCCTACTCTCATTGTCTTTCGATTCATCTATAACCATCCTCTTGATAATTTCTAAAGTTTGCTTCCCTGGCAGGCCTATATAGATTTTTCTTCATTCCTTAAATTGTTTGAAAGATTCAGTATATTCCCTCTCTAGTGAACCCTTTTCAGTTTCCTAAGTTTGCCCTCTGGCCCTGTTTGCTTTGCTGTATCATTTGAAATAAAACCTGCTTTGGTGATTGCTGCAAAATACGTGTGCAGTTGATATGGCAGAGCTCCTTCCAGCTGCACAGTCATCCTGTCTACCAAGCTGAGTGGTGGGAGCAATCTAACCTGAGCTTTCTAGAGTTCATTTCACTTACCTTGATCTTGCTCACATCAATTTCTGTAGTAACGGAACAAAATGTACTACTTCCTATAAGATCCAAGTGGGGCTTTAGCAGTATATGCTGTCCTCAGTCAATACCAGGGCTAATGTTTTATTTGATGGCTATTTCTCTTGAGTTTGTAACTTCTTTCTTGATTCCTTGGCTCCAGTAGTAGCAACTTTATAAAAGTATTAACAGTTTTATGCACTTTTTGTTCGTTTTTGAGACAGATTCTTGCTCTTTAGCCCAGACTGGCCTTGAACTCTTATGTAGCCCAGGCTGAGCTTCAATTCTCTATCTTCTTCAGTCTCCCCAGTGCTGGGATTACAGGCATGCGCCACCATGCCCACCTCAAGTATTAATATTTTGGGGCAAGCTGAGAGAAGAGTTTCAATGAGCCTTGAATTTCAATGCAAAGAGCTGTTTTCAGGATTTTTCTATACTCTCTTCCTAAACTGGCTTATTTTAAGAAAAAAAGAAAATCTCCTGTTGTTAGACCAAATCCCAAATCATACTTGATCATGTTTCCTCAAATGCAATCATATTTTAGGTGGATTATGATTTTCCTGTGTCCTTTATGTCATCTAAGTATAAACTTGTAGTAAATCTAATCATACTTCGCTCTTCAGTGGCATATTATGACCACTCCCCTTCTGAATATATTAGTGCAGATTTTCCCCTGCACAACTCAAGGGGGTGCTATTGTCATGGAAGAGAACTATGTGACTGTGGCTTGAGGACTAGATATAGCCAGTAAAGTCTTTTCATGAACAATTCGCCCCAATCTAACTTTAGCTTCACCACCCACTTTGTCCTCTTCCCATATAAATATTCATGCCTCACTGAGCAGCTTTTCTGTAATCTTACCATGCTGTCAAGTTCTGTGACTTTGGAGACATGGTTAGTACTCTGTGGCATGTTAGCATCGTGTTATCTGCCATTTTCACCCAATATTTAGGTTTGAGGCAACGCTCCGGGAAGAATTCCACACGGAGAGGAGTACCTCGTCTCTCCTCCCTGACCATCTTATGCCCTAAATCACATTTGCATTTGGCTCAGTGTCTCTTTGGCTCCCTCTGGGTTCTGTCACCTGAGAGCAATGTCATCTCTGGCTCGCAGTGTTTGGCATAGATGAGATAGAAAGGAATTCTGAAAGAATTGGTGAGGCAAGCTCAGAAATCAGATGCCTGTGGCCCTCCTGCTGTTCCACCCTCAGTCAATTACATGTTATGTTATCTTGTCAAAACACTTAACCCCTTCTAGTTCTCCTCTATTTAGAATATTATCTTCCTTTTATATAATATCTATTACACCTCTTTGTCCTTATTTACAGTTATGGTTTCTCATATCAGAGAAACAATTCGGTGTGTACTCATGAGTGTCTGATTGAGGAAGGGAAAAAGGAAAGAAAGGAGAAAGGGAAAAAATGGAAAAATATAAATAAACCTGCTGTAAATAGGGAAGCGGGGAGCAGAAGAGAGGGGAGGGAAAGACGGGGGGAACCAAGATGCATCATGTACAGGTACAAAATAACCATGATGAATGTGATCATTATGTGTACAATGTACCAATGCATGTTCTTGGTAAAAAATAAAAGAAGAATAAAAAAGAAAAAAAATAGAGAAACCAAACAGCTCCACACACACACACACACACACACACACACACACACACACACACCCCACACACTTAACCACTTTTAGCTACCTTTTCGCCAATAGTAAAACTGAGTTTGAAGGAGCACCTAACACGTAGAGCCGAAATGATTAGCCTTGATAACATTTCTAGAGCATTCTTCCTTCCTCTGTGGCAGCCTTATGTAGGAATGGTGAGAAATTGGGTGAAAATTATAATTTGAATGAATTCTTCCCAGGAAGAAAGAGTTGAGATGAAATATTAAACTATAATTCTTCCACTGCTGATTTTTAATTTAAAACTCTCCATTCAATACCAAGAGAAAAATACAAATATCTATGAGATGTAAAATACAACATAATGCAAAGATTAGTAGAGGTGGACATACTGTGTTTCATAATCTACTTTAGGTTTCAATCCCCCCCCTTGGCTTTTTGTACTAATAGCATCTATAGAATTTCTTCTCTTTTACTATAAGCATCTTTTGAGCAATGACTGCTCAAAAGCACCGTTGTGAGGGCTGGAAAAAAGAGAGAAAGTCAAAGTCCTCTCCTTCTAGAGCTTATATTCCAGTGCTGGGGACAAATAATAGGCTAATAAATAAATTAATGTTAGATCGTGATACAATATAAAAGGAGAACTAATTCAAGGTTATCGAGGAGGGAAAATGTGCCAGTCAATATCTTAGTAAATGGGGTCAAGACCACCCAACAAGGTGAGATTTTATAGGAACAAGACAGAGTGAAGAATTCTACCTTGGAGACGTGGTAGAGAGTCTGAAGGCATGTGACCATGTTTACAAAAGCAAATAAGTCAGAGTGCCCAACTCTTCTATTTACTGCTTCTGGACATTCTACCTTCTTTGAAGACTACTGATATTAATCACCTTCTAGACTTGCACTTTCCATCTCAAAGGCCTACATTTTATTTTGTCTTCTATCTTTTTATAATTTGAAAAATCAGTACTCTGTTTCTGTTAAACATTTAAAACTACATAGGAAATTTCCTTTTTCAAAGCCCACCCTACATCCCTTAGGATAAGTATTTACTTTAGTTATTTTTCATGCATTTTTCTTTTGCTATTTTTTTTCTTTTCATTTCTATACATATCTATATATATAACAATATATTTAGGGGCTTCACTGTAATTTTTTTTTACTAGTCTGCCTAATTTTTATTAACATGTATTAACTGTACAAATTAATGGATTTTACTGTGACATTTCCATATATGCATGAGTGATACATTGTGTCAATACTCTCTTTTGCTTGCTCCTTCACCTCTTCTCTCCCACTTTGTCCTGCCCTCTTCCCAATTCCTAATATTTCCTCTTCTACTTTCAGGTAATTTCCATTTCATTTTTAATTTTGGTATATGAGAAAAACATGTGATACTTGTCTTTCTGGGTCTGACTTATTTCAGGTAACATGGTGCACTTCAGGTTCATTCATTTTCCTCCAAAAGACAGGACCTAACTTCTATGGTTGAACAGTGCCCTGATATATAGTGTCATTATAAACATGGGCATTCAGGTATCTCTGTAGTAGGCTGATTTCACAGTCCTTGGATTTTTACCCAGGAGTAGGATAGTTGGATCTTGTAATAGTTCTGTTTTTACTTCTAGGAGATTCTTCTATACTGCTTTCTATACTGGCTGTACTAATTTACATTCTTGCCAACAATGTAAAAGAGTTCCTTGCTCTCAACATACTCTTCAACACCTTTACTTTTTGTTCTTTGTAACAGTCGTTCTAACTGGGGTGAGATGAAGTCTTGTGTAGTTATGATTTGTATTTCTAGGATGGCTAATAATTACTGGGCATTTTTTTCATATATTTATTGTCCATATATACTTCTTTAGAGAACTGTCATTGCAGATCATTGGCACATTTTTTAGTTGGATAACATTTTTGTTAAATTTTTGAGTTCTTTTATATTCTGGATATTAATCATCTGCCAGTTGAACTGATAGTAAAGATTTTATTCCCTTCTCTAATTTCTCTCTTCACTCTGTTCATTGTGTACTTAGCTGTGTATAAGCATTAATTTGGTGTAATCCCATTTTTCAATTCTTGCTTTTATTTTCTGAGCCATTAGACCTCTATTCATGAAATCACTCCCTGTGTCTTTATAGTGAAGTATTTCTCTTATAAAGTCTTCTACTAGTTTCCAAGTCTCAGGTCTTACATTAAGGTCTTTGATCCATTTCAAGCTGATTATTATTGTACAGTTTTCAGACAGGGATCTAGTTCCAAATTTTTAGCTATAAATATCCAGTTTTCCCAGCATCTTTTATTGAAGAAGCTGTCCTTTCTCCAACATATTTTTTTTTACTTATTTTTAAATCTAAGATTAGGTTCGATACCTGAAGCTATCGATACCCTAAAATTCGTAGTTACTTCTGCTTGTAATTAGATAGAAATAAATTCCACTCCTCGACCCCTGTTATTTCTGTCTTCTTGATTTAAATATTGAATCCAAATTTAAGCAGGTCCTAAAACTGTGTATTTTTATTACATCCACCAATGAAAAAAAGTTATTTTAGGTATTTCCCCATTGTTTATCTCCCTTGTTCATGTTCCCTTCTGACACCAGTTAGTAAATATCTATTAAAATATTTGCTTTCCAGAAAATATTAGCATGTTTATGATGTTCCAAATAGCATGACCCCATGGCTCCAGTCTGCCTCTCTTTTCTAATGACTAGCAAATTCTGCTCTTATTGGCATCTCCTGCTGCATCATTTCCACAATCAACCCAAGGCAGCTAGTTTCGTTTTATTCTGATGGTTGTAGGCTTGAAAACAACTGAAGTAATTTTACATCATTTGTTTGGCTCTTTGAACCGCCTAGGGCTTTGTCAAACAATTTTAAAATATAGTTATGGTGGTTTGCTCAAAGTACATTTTAAAGTTTCTCATAAATGGCTTTTTAGATTGTTCCTCCTGACTAAGATGGAGAACCAAAAATAAAGAAATCATTTTTTAACCTCCACGAAGGAAAAGTTTGAGATTTTAGTAGGCCAAAGCGTCCTAAAAAGTTATTCACTTTTTTTTCTTTCCCTCTTTCCTGAGCAACTTACAGAGGGCTCCTACAATAGTCACAATTATGCATACAATTTTCATTCCACAGCTAATTGAAGATACATAACTTGCACCCACATGCAGCCACAATGACCACAGAATGAGGGCGAAGTGGCCTATGGTTGCCGTGATTCATTATGTCTGAAATGTTTGCAATTAAACTTAATGGATGAGAAATAGGCTTCTTTTTATGAGTGGTTGCCTCTTTTTTCCCCTTGATTCAACCACATTGTTAAACACAAATAAGAATATATTTTCCTTAAAATTCCTAATTTAATTCAAGTGTCAGTTAACTCCAGTTAACACACCACTGTCTGTTTTCAGCAGTATTTCAAGAAATAAAAGATAATTGGTGTTATTTTAGATTTTCTTAAAAATTTTATTAGTGTATATTTACAATGCATAATAGTTATCATTGATGATGTTGATTTGGGATAGGGTGGACAGAAAATAAAAGCACCATAGAACTAAAGATGTAATTATAAAAATATACTTTGGCAAAACCAAATTGTGAAACATCTTTAAAGACATCATAAAACATGATTTTTGAGTTTGTAAATTCAGATGCTGTGGTCAGACATTTCTGTATACTTGCTGTACACAATACATTAAATCATAGGCAATTTTTAAAAACCAATAAATTAGAATATCAGTGAATAATATCAAGAAATTATCAATTAAATGGACCCTCATGAATTGTTTCACAGGCATTTCAGCTCACAAAGATCCCAATATATTAAAAATGGGGGGGGGGCTGGGGATCTAGCTCAGCGGTTAGAGTGCTTGCCTTGCAAGCATAAGGCCCCGAGTTCAATCCCCAGCTCCAAAAAAAAAAAAAAAACCTAATTAAAAATGGGGAAGTCTTGCTTTTTATTGCCAGTCTTTCCTTTCTTATCATTATGTTTTCAGTCGAACATGATAGTAGAAGACCATAGACTGCATTCGATCCACTTCCTAGGCTCACTTAGACATGCTAAGGGATAAACATCCTTTCTTTCACACCAGGGTTATTTTACATATAAAAATTCTCAATGTATGGGCTCAAAGAATGACACTGTTGGATTCTCAATATCATCACCTTAAATTCCTTTTAGGATATTAAAAGAAGCATCTGCCATTGTATTATAAAAAAATGGAATTGACTATGTCCCAGAAGGATGCAATCATATCTAATTTAAAAATTACTGAGTTTTCAGGATGTGGTGAAGCACATCTGTAATCCCAGCACTTGAGAAGCTGAGGCAGGAGGAGCCCTGTGAGTTTGAGACTAGCCTGGGCTATATAGTGAGTTCAAGACCAGAACTACATAGCAAGATCCTGTCTCAAAAACTAAAACCAAAACAAATAAATAAAAAAAATTACTGAGTTTCTGAGAAGTCAAATATCTCCACAGTGTGAAACATTTTCAGTTTCATAGTGTGAAATATTTCATTGTGAAATATTTCAGTCAAATATCTCTATAGTGTGAAACTTTTGGTAAATAGGCAAAAGTAAATAAACATTTGAAATTCATTAAGGATTTTAATTATTTACTAAATGATATTCAAAATATTTTACTTGTAAAATTCAGAGAGTTTCCTTTGAATTTTAAATTAGACATTTTAGTATAAATATCTTAAAAATATTTAAGACATAGTAGCGCAAAGCCAAGGTTTCGCATGGAACATGTATAAAGATTCTTCCAGCCAGCAGAAGGAGTCAGAATGGACTTTTTGGTGTTCTTAGATTATACTCTTTATCTGTCTTTCTGACTTCACTATACCATACTTTGTTATTCTATTCTAAATTTTTTTTAAGTGCAGAAATATCTAACATTTATTGGTCTAAGCACCTCAGATACTGTAAGGGATTTAGAAATAAAGTTTCTGTCACTAAATTTTAATATGAACAAGGGAAATATTTAACACGGTACATCTAATGATGATAAATGTCTAAAAGTAAATCAAAACTGAGAGTGGGCAGGGAGTTCAGGAGAAGGGTAGTCAGCTGTAATCATACCCCTGGTGGTCTGACGCTACTCTGTGCCCACTGGGACCAACGGATTGGTTAGCTCAAAGAAGGGAACTGAAAATTCTCCAGTGGTAAGAGGCTCAAATTGAGCAGATCCATTTCACCTCTACAAGCACACAGACATGAATATTTATCCAACACAGCTGTTAATTACATGTGTCTTTCTCAGGATTAATTAAATGTGGCCTTGACCTTTGTCTTTTCTTTGTTTCATATTACAATTTAGCACCAAGCCAAGCCATTTACAAAAAAATGCATTCTTAATCTCCCTGTGACACCCTTAGTGGTATTCAATTACATTTTCAGTCTTCTTCCTTTTCTTCTTTTGGTGAAACACTCAGGACTTACGTAAATTCACTACCTGGAAAATTAACCATTCTCTCATCATCTCTCTAGATGACAGATTGTGTCCTGTTTTGCAGGTAAACACATGATTTTACAAGGTACATCTCATCTACACAGGTAATCACAGAGTTTGAACAGAAATCAGGTACCATCTTGCAGAGTTGTACTTAATCCTGGCTTCAATTTTGAATCACCTGGAGAACTTTAACACATTAATGCCCAGACCCCACGTCAAAAGTTCCATTCCATGATCTGGGGTGGGACTTGGGTTTGGAGGGTTTTGTTTTTTTTTTTGTTTTTTTTCATTTTCTCCCAAAGTGTTTCTACTGTGCATTCAAGCAATATGAAAAACTGGGATGAGCCTTTTTGCTCAAAGTGCTCCAGCAACACCACACTAACCTGTGAGGTAGTTATTTATTTATTTATTTATTTTAGAAATGCAGAATCTGAGATTCCATCCCAGATAAACTGAGTTAAAATCTGCAATTTTAACAAGATCCAAGATGATTAGTTTGCCTATTAAAGTTTGAGGCACAATGCCCTAGTTACATATTGTTATTTTGTTGAAAGCTAATTAGGAGTAAAGAAATTCCATCCTCTGACCACAGTTGGTATAACTAAGGAGAAGCCCGAGTTAAAGGCCAGGTGTGAGGGTTCTCAATCTGAAGCCGTTTCAACAGGAAAGACTGTCAATTTTATAAGTTCATACAGCTTTGATGCAGACTGGAAAAAAATCTTTACACAAGGCATTATGATTTAGATCTAGTATATCCCCCAAAAGTCTCCCAAGTTCAGAGGTGGGGCTTTTGGAAGGCGACTGGCTCATGAAGCACTGTACTCATCAGCAGATTCACCCCCTGGGAGTTTATAGCTAATTGTGGTGTTAGGAGGCAGGGCCTGGTCTGAAGAAGCGGATTTCTGGGATGTGACTGGTGTGTAACTCCTTCTCTGGCTCCTCCCTCTGCTAGCTCCACTTCCTGCTCGCCATGATGTGAACAGTCATCTTCCCACAGGCCCTCCAGCGTGCTGTTTCTGCCTGGAAAATCCTGCAATTCTGCTGACCAGTATTGCAACCATGGGCCAAAATAAACCCCACCTTCAAGTTGTGAGTGTCGGGTCTTGTGTCTCATCATGAGAAAATGACTAAGACACAGACTAACTAAAGTAAGAGAAATGCACGTTGCTATTAAATAAGAGTTTCAAAATACTTGAAAAGGAAAATCACTTAACATAAAAGATTCCGAGTAATCACTGCTTACAATTTAGTCCTAGTTTAGTGACTGTATAGAAATTTGATTGCCATAAAGGCCTTGCACAAATCTTTAAAAATACGCGTGCCAACCGTGTTTCTCAAGTAGACACATACATTATCTCTTTGTTAATCCTTTTTTACAGAAACTTAGCAAAAGTAAACATTTTTTATACATTATCATAAGTTCCAAATAGTTATAACAGAGTTAGTGTTAATGCTTTTCACACTTTGGGGAAACAATTTGACTGCTATTAAATTATTTGTGTGTAGTTAGGACTTAGTGTCTAGAAACTCTTTTTAACCAAATAAAATATCCGAAAGAATTCTAGCGTGCACTATACCCATCAGCTCCATCTATTCCAGAAAGCAAGGACCTCTGAGAGGAGAGTGGATGGCCTTGTTAATAATCACTGGCTCTGACTGCTTCATGTGAGCATTTCAGTTCCTGACTCTTCAAGGAGGAATGGGGACCACTTTGCACGTGCTACCACCACCAAGAAAGCTTGAAAAAATATAAAAGTACTTTCGGAACAAGGAAACATGCATATTTGGGTTAGGCAAGTCTATTTAAAGTGCAATAGCTGTGTCATTTGTAATAGTTCAAAAGAGTAATAAAATGTCCTCCTCTGAGAGCACAGTGCTTGTACGATACATACTACTGTTTTCTTTTTAAACATTGCATCATTATTAATTTAATTACTCGAACCCTTATTTAGTGTTAAAAATTTTCAGTTTTTTCCTCAATAGCCCTGGGAAGTAAAAGATTTCTAAAATAATGTCAAATGTATCTTATTTGAGCTATAAATTATCTTCACTGATTTTAGGTAAAATCTCAGTAGCAGGCACACCTATGCCAAATTAATTTCAAGTCAAAGATCACCCTGAAAATATATGTTTCATTCATATTCTTGACTATGTATTTACATGATATTTGTTATGATTTGCTCTTGAGACTACCATCAACCAGATTTAATCATTATCAAAATGATATGGGATACGATTTTTTGTTTGAAACCTCCTAAACTGTTTCTCTATTATAGGTGGCAAATCAAACTGGATCTGCTGAATTCAGACCAAACATAAATGTCCTGAATGAAAATAGGGACTTCTCAAAAAAAAAAAAAAAAAAGCTACTGGGAATCAAATCTAGTGCCTTTGAACATCCTCAGCCCTTTTTTATTTTATTTCCTTTTTTTTTTTTTAATTTGAGATGGGGGTCTTGCAAAGTTACTAAATTGTCCAGACTTGGCTCAAATTTGCAACCCTCCTTCCTCAGTCTTCTGGAATGTACCACTGCATTCAACTTTGATTACTTTTACTTATACATTTGAAGTCCCAGGGAAGATTAAGAGTCAAATTGTATTTCGTACATTTTTGACCAGAAGTGTTTTGATATGCAAGTTGTCATTTAAAAACAACTTGAAAAATATTTTACTTCTCTTGCTCAATAGTGCTTTTTGCTAAGCAGGGAAAACAGGAATAGACAGGAGGGCACAGGAGAAAGAAATGTAGAGCAGAAAACAATTATGAAGAATTAGAGAGAGGAAAAGGGAAGAAGTTGGGCAGATAACATTTCAAAATGGGAAAATTTCAGAGTTAGAGGCCTGCCTTAAAAACACATAAATGACCTTGGATTATTAGAAGAGAAAAAAGGATGTCTTAAATATGTCATTTATATAAAGTGGTCCACACAAACTTCATTAAAAGAACATTACAGCTGTTTGAGGAAATTCACAGTTCAGGGTGAGATGTGCCATATGGCCTCTATTACCTGCGCACAGGAGGGTGCATGGAGACAGGTCTTAGGCAGGTCCCTGCAGTGCCAGGTACCTGGGGACATATAGTGCCTTTCACCCTTGAAGAAGGTTTCCTTCCTCCCACTGTCTTCTGCAGTAACTAGAACATTCCCTGAAGGCTGTTCTTCAATCTAAGAAATTGAGTGTTCCCCAACAACTTTCTCCCAGGACAACACGCACATATGCATAGGCTTCTTCTTGCCTAACATGATTTGTCTCTCTGAAACATGCTGTTCTTGGCAACACGTACCCGTGACTAATCAGTCTGGAAACCAGTTAAGCTTCTGATGATGGTGATGTTCCTATATGTGGGTTGCAAAATGGGACAAGATATAATCTCTAAATTAAAGATGAAAATATTTTAGATAATTAGAAAGGAAAACAAACAAATACAAAATATGATTAACCACTGATGATTTGAAATGCAAGGAATTCACTATTTTCTTCACAACCTAAACCAAGGAATCTTCACAAATTAATCACTAATGTTTGAAAAGCCAATTTCTATGACTCTGATGACTTAAGAACTGTTTTTTCCTCTTTCTCCCATGCAAATGAATACTACCTCTTATATTCTTGTGAATTTCTGCAGGAGGGGAATAGAAAAAATAACCCATAATATGTAAACAAATTCAAATGCTAAAGCAGTCGCTTCTGCTTGCCAACACCATGGATATTTGTCCTTCATTTTTGTTTACCAAACCTGATGTAGTTTACTTATATCTCTCAGGAAGCATGGTCCTACGTCAACCTTGAGGATAAATAATATCCAATCTGTTTTGTTCGAGTGTAAGTGTGAGATGTGATACAGGACAAGCAGGTCTTAAAGTTTCCACAGAAAATGCTCCTGGGAAAGGTTGGCTCTCTCCTCATAATAAATCAAAGGAAAGAACGATTTGTCACACTGCAGCACATTGCTATGTTTGGATATTGTGCCTGGGATTCTAACGACCATCTTGAATGCTAGAATACAGACCTGAAAACAGAAAGATGGAAAAACAAAACAACACGAACCACTTTAACCCCTGCTGATATTGTTTAAATCCTAATTATTCAAATCTAGCACTTTCTACTACCACCTCTTGATACTTGTTTAAATTAATGAAGTAAGTTGTGTTTTTGCCCCCACTTTCACCTTACCCAAGCAAAAGGTAAGCTACGTGAGATGAACACGTCATCTTCTGACCACACTGGTTGAGGACTGCAATTTAATGTAATTCGTGTATAAATGAAGTGTGAAACTTCTTCCAATGCTTAAATTGTCTACATTTTACTAGTGCTTATAATACGAAATGTCCTATAAGTCTTCCCAGTTTCTCTAGTGTGTGCAACAAGGCTAACATTTTTTGTTCATTTCTTTCACCACAGGGAGATTTCTGCAAAGAAATAAGAGATAAACTATACTTTCCTTAAATTGCATTTTTTAAAAGTGCATTTATCAGATTTTTAACCACTACCCTTCAGAAATAGCACAAAGCTACAATCCTTCTTACTCAGTTGATTTTGGTTGGTCAGAAGGAGAGAAGAAAAACTATAAGGATTCAGCTTTCTTCCTTCACTTATCCAGTGATATAATTCTAGCTTGTTTTCCTCTCACCAAATTCCTGATGAAATAATACTAAAGGGAGAAATTACAGAGAAAAGAAAAAAAAAAAGACAGCAATGTAAAAATCGGCAAGAAATGAAGAGAGAGAAAGAAAAGTGGGCAAGTGGGAGAGATCGGAAAAGCACTAATATTATCAGGTGGATATGATTTTGAAGCCAACACTTACCTTTTATAATTTTCCCACAAAACATAACTTGTACACTTTTCTATCCAGGAAGAATACCAAGGATACTCATGTAGACCAGGAGAACATGTCAACCCTTGTGGTTTTTTGAGAGAATCAAAATGGGTATGAACGGCAGCTCGTAGCAGAAGAAAGGTATGGCTGATAAAACTCAGGTTGAAGTTGGAGTTTTTCTCATTGTGAGACCTTGACCAACTCATCTAATTTAACTTTCACTGGCTCATGAGGTTTCCGTTACAGGAAGAATCCCACTTCAGGCCAAGCATTGGGAAGACTGAATGAGATGGCTCCCATGTAAAGCATACTGAAATTCATTGTGCATATTCTGTAAATCCTCCAGTCTCCCCTCTCAGATGTCTGGTGCAAAGTTTCTGAAACTCACCATTCCCTGTGGTGAAGTTTTCCAGCTGGGGTGCAAACAGTCTCACCATGACTGGCCCAGAGGATTTGCTGAAAGAAAATTAAAATAATATCCTAAGCTTGTTTAACTTTCCAAAATTATTTTTCTCCATGATATTATTCCTAAACTGCCATGAGTTTTCTAAACCAAATATTCCTCTGACTTTCAGAGCAGGATTCAGGCACAAGGAATCAGATATTGAATTTAAAACAATCTGCTTATTGACTGAGAAATAATTTGAGCCCCATTAGGGGATTCTCAGTCCAGAAAAGATTAGATGGGTATTTTTCACCTGGAAAGAGGGAATAGTAACCATCGAGTTCTATTGCTGTCTTTCACTGGGGTAAGAAGAGAAGAAGCACTGTGATAGCCCTGTAACTGCTTTTCCTGTCTACCCTATTACCAAATGGCACTCAATGTTGGCTACGGAGCAGTAAGAAGCCACCCCCACGGGTTAAATCTAAAGTAATACAGGCTTTAGAGACCACTGGAGGTTGACAGAGATCTCTGGCCTCATCTTTGTTGTCCCTACGCTTTTTCCAAAAGTGATCAAAATTAAATACAACATTGCTAGTGGCCATGACACAATACAAAGGGAAATAACCTCAGAAGGATGCAGAGCACCAATTAAATACCCGTATCGCTTACAGCTTAGCAGCCATGAATACTAAGAGATTAAAGTACAATATGTCACACAAGGTGAAGAGCCAGAAGGTCCAAAGTACTCACAACTAACTCCCTATTTCAAAGAGAAACAAATTTTAGAATACTTTTCCCATCAATAATCCGGTTGGTCAGAAACATAGGACAGGAGACACAGTCCTACATGAAAGAAGACAAATATAGAACCAAAGTATCTCTAGCCCTGATCTAAGTAGGTTAGTTTATCAAATCGGGTGGATTGCCTGAGTAGTACATCCCAAATAACCACAGTTGTGGGCCCAACTACATATTGTGACTGCATCTTGTTTCATATATAAAAATTATAGCCAGTTGGGTACATAGAGACAAAATGTTTGTTGTAGATTTTAATAAGACTCTTCGGAAGACTCAAATAGCTCCCTCTGGGGGTAGATTTCTATTTAGAGAACTTCAAATGCACATTAATTTCCCTTGGTGACTAAGTGTCACCTTGGGCTTCAATGGCATAGGACAATAATTTTGTATTTTGCATGGAATCTATGGAGTTGAAATCTATGGAGTTCAACTCGGTTCATGTTGGATGAGTTCTTCATCTGTCCTCGGTTGGCTACGCTGCACGTGTCTCTCCTCTTTTTCCAAGGAATAACAGGCTGCCAGGAAAATCTACTCTGACTGTGGCAGAAATACAAGAACTCAGAGACATGCATGGTCTCCACAAGGCTAAGCTCAAAACTGGCACACTGTTATTCTAACTCCTTCGGTGAATCAAAGCAATTTACCTGATTAAACCAGGAGTGAAAAGGCAGGGAGATTCTCCATCGTCAGGCTGGAGGGTTATTACAAAGTTGCATAACAAATGCATGAGTAAGAGTAGAGGTGCAGAATGATTGTGGTCATTACTGCAAGCTAACACACGCACCACTAGGACAAACATTAACTCATGTGCTTATATATCACCTTGCTTCTCATGCTAAATAGCTTTGAGCTTCAAAATTCTCACCACCTACAGTGAATTGTGATATGTGCAAAGTCCAGGCTGAGTCCCAGCAAAGACTCTGATGTTTACTGCTCCAGAAAAAATCAGTGTTTTCTAATAGCTCTCAAGGGCATTGAGTATAACAAAAATAGGAATTAGACCCTGCTTCCATCAGCTTATGGCAGAATAAAGACTGAAGAAAAAGGAATTAATTTTATTTAATTATATACCTGTTTCTAGTCAAAATCACAGAAGGCCAATTCCCAGAACATGGAACAAAAAGTGATGTTCATCTTTGTTACTTTCGTGCACACAATTCTACAGGTGACACAGATTTATTTTCACGTACACCCCTGAAGTTCTTACTTTGCAAAGACTGGGTGAATAGGGACGAAGCAATTGAGTGCCAGTGAAATGAGAGAGCTGGAGTGTTAAATCAAATAAATAAACTGCAGAAAGAATAAAAAGATTCTGAAGAGAATTTTCACTTTTCCTGGTATGTGGGCAGATTGTCTCCACAAAAGGCAGTTGGTGGGGAAGAGGGATGATGAGTGACGAAGTATTCTCCTGAGAAAAGAGTCTCAGGATAAGCTACAAAAGCATACTATTATCTCAATAGCTGTAAGATGCATCACCATTTTCTCTGAATTTTATTAAATAATTTTAAAGTTTATTGGCAGCAGATAAAAGCTGCTATCAGGCCTGAATCCATGTTGCTTTTTGCCATGCACAGATCTAACGGTAATTTTGTACAGGAAGCACATGCCCTCTTAATTACACAGAACATTAAGTTACTTACAGAAGAGTCAGGAACCACATGGTCCCTTAGAATCAGCAGTCAGAAGGTAATGGAAACTAGACTTTCTATGCTTTTTAACTAAACAGAGATGTCGAGCAGTGGAAGATTCCATTTACAACTAGGAATCGGTGCAGAATTTCATCTTTTCGTTGGATCACTCGAAAGCGTTCCTCCAAGTCAGGCTGTGGGAGAGAAGCACCCATTTTTATTACTTTTTACCCGATTTGTCACATTTCTGGAACAGCACATAATGGATTGCATCATGACGCTGTTGTTTATTTGTTCCCAGAAATCTTGCTCATCTAAGTCTCAGACTCTTGCTTAAGGCTGAGTTAAACTCTCCAAAGTGGATAAACTGTATCCCAACTTGAACATTTTATAAGCAAAGCTGATATTTCATTTAAAAGTCCTTATGAGTGCTCACTTTGGCAGCACATATACTAAAAGTCCTTATGCATATCATTCTCCTATGTACAGTAAATCCTAATGAAAAGGATAACTGAACGACCAGAAAGTGTTTTGTTTAGGGATTAAAATTGAAGCAAGTAGCTTTATTTTGAACTCAGTATCTACACCAAGATTTATTTTAAGTTATTCTTTAAAAATGATTTTATAAATTATTTTAATATTGAAGTTGTATAAGACCTATATTTAATATAATATACAAGTACGTAATGCTGGAACAAATTCTGTTCTAGATTTTTTGATACGCCTTTGGTTATAATCCTAATAAAGATACAGCCATAGGAAAGAAAACGACTCTTGCTTTTGACCCCTAGTATGCTGGCAGAAAGGCCGAGAAGGTCAACGTAGTAGCCTTCTATTTCTCTTTGGAAAGACTGCCAGGATAAGGGACAATGGAAGATACCAAAACTGCCACACTCCCCATTATATAAAGTAATTCATTAAATTCAAGGAGATATTAGGAATATTTTCTGGTGGTTTTATTTTAAATAATAGGCTTCACAGAAAAATCAAATTTGTTTCAGTCTTTAAACATCAAAATGTTTAAATGACGTTTTCAAATAAAGTACTGAATTTAAATGGATATCACTAATCTTTCAAGGAGATAAAGATGGAAATAACTTAAAATTATTATTTTGAAAATTTGCAAGATTAAGGGGCCTTTTTAACATTAAAATATGTCATGTGCTATCTCAAGTAATGAGTGCCATGATTTTAAATAAATAAATGGATGATGATGAAATGTATTGTGAATCAATAGCTCTTTGAAATTGTGTAACTTTACTAACTATTGTATCAAGAAAATACATGTTTATACATTTGTAAAAACACTGTGTATGTAGTGTGTGTGGATGTGCACACATGTGCTACATATGTGAAAGGAGCACCTCAGTGTGCACCCAATTTTGGAGAAAGCTTATAATACTTTTGAAGTCTGTTGTTCCTGAGGCCTCTAAATGTTCAGTCACTTGAGAGAAATAAGAAAGTTGCGCAAGACATTATTTTGTCAAATATGGGCATTTATTGGTTATATTTTGTTGTCTTCTGCGAAATGTAACCACAACACTTAATGATTACACTTTATGAAATTTGGCATGAAAAAAGACTCTCTGAAATTCTCGGATTCACCACTACCCATTATAATGCGAAACTTTTGTGTTCTCTTACAATGTGGTCTTCTATATGCCCAGAGCCTCACATGATACTCTGCCATTCTAGCTTTACAATAAATGCGTTAAAACAACCACACACATCACACCAGCATGCTGTGGTTGACTGAGTAGTATTTTAAGAGCCCATAAGCAGAAAACTGAGCAAGATCAAATGAATGAAGCCTCCCTTGAAACACCTGCTTGATCACTGCACACCACCTGAGTCTTAGGCACAAGCTGAAGTTTGCTGAACACTCTAGGAACTCAGTAAATAATTTAAAAATGATAAAAAGGTGATTTTACTAAATTGACTACTTATTTTAAACCTTGATCTTTTTGAGAAAAACACATTCAGATCAAAGTAAATATCATTGACATAATTAGAATTCAAAGATCAAAAACGTATTCAAGGTTATTATACCATATATTATTAGGATATAAATACACTTGGTTGCACAGTGTGCTATAGAAATTGGGAAAAAAAGTTCACATTTGCATATCAATGTGCAAAGGAGTAGTTATAAGAAGAAAGCTTTACCTATCATAAAAGAAAAAGAAAAATTCTGTGAAGCAATATTGTTTGCTGGAAGTCAAGAACTGGGCGAATTAAAATGGGATGCAGTTTTCTCTCAGATAAACTTACTGAAAAAAAAATTTTTTTTAAATTTGATCCAAAGCTACATGACCTTTAGTCAACTTGAAACAGGTCATAAGCTGTTAGGAAAACGGAAAAAATCTTTGTCGTGGTTTTCAATCAGAAAGCTCAGATTCATAGTCTACAGACTATCGAACTTAAGGACATTTGTATTTTTGCTGTTTGTTGCATTATTTTTAAAGAGTCCTAGAACAAGGTGGATGGTAACATAAGCAGCTAAGCCCCTCTAATATTGTAACATGTTGCTTCACCAGCCCATAGCTAACATGAATTTAAATTCAGAACCACTGACTTGAATTATAATTCTGTTTCATGTTTTGTAATAATAAATGAAGTTACCGAAGTGACCCATTCCGTCCTTTCTCTCATCTTTTTTCCCTACCTGATTTCTAAATATTGTAGTTAGGCACAATAGTAGCCTGGATGCTTCTCTTTTCTCTTTACTCTGCACTTCTCCTCTTACAGATTTGTGTATCCTATTTATGTAGATGACTCCAAATGGGCTTTTCAATCCAATACTCTGTTTTGGTTTCTGGATGCACACACCCTATTTTATACCAAAGTTTCTTCTGAAAATATCTCGTGCAATATGTCTAAACTTGAATGTTGTGTTTCTTCTTAAATTCTTTTACCCGGAATGTTCTTCCTATACATGAAGTACAATTCCATCTAACGGAGTACTCATGACAAAAAACTAGGAATTATCACAAATAACTCACTCTTCTTATGTAGCTACATCCAGTAACTCCAAATATTATTGATTCCAGCTCCAATTAGAAGGCAAATCCATCTATTTCTCATCAATTTCACTAGGTTTCTATTCCTGCCACCATGTCTCTTTTAGGATGTTTGCAACTACTCAATTAAGTGATTTTCCGCCTCAATTTTGTTTCTTCTGCTACCATGTCAACTTCTGACCTGTAGTCCGAGGGATATTTTTTAAAATGAAGGTTAAAAGAATTGAAATAGCTTGATAGAGGTGTTAGAACAAAATATAAAGCCATTACAGGACTCCTGCCTACCTCTCTGCCATCCACTCCCTTCGATTTTTCCATTGAAATCCAAACTCTTAATTCTCCTAATAGTCACCCAGATCTCAGAATGGTTTTTATTCTTTTTGGTCTCAAAAACTTGCTTCACATGTAACCCTTTTGCTTAGTATGTTTGGTCCCAATGCTCCCCCGAGTTTTCTTTTGCCCATTCTCCAGGGTATCCTTCATACCTCCCATCATAACAGTTACGCGTCTTCCTTTATTGTCACAGCTCAGTCGTATTTTTCATTGGTGGGATCCTGGAAGGCCAACACCACTGCAAATGCTCCTTAGTGCACTGATCTTCTTCCCCACCAGTATAACATGATCAGTTCTATAGATAAATTTAGAATTTTTTCCTGTTTTTTCCATGATGATATATACTTGGTGTTTGGATTCCTACTGGGTAGGTAAATACAGTCATGAATTGAGTGGCTAATTTCATTTGGGAAACAAGAAATACTTAAGAGAAAATTATTTAGAAACTCATATAGAATCTGGGGAAATCATACAATAACAATTAACCTTCTCTGTAGTATACTACACACACATGTACCTTTTCCAACTGTAGCTCAACCTCCCATTTACAGATGAGAAATCATGGTGTGGAAAGATCGTTATTTTTCCAACGTGACAGAAAAATTTAAAATAAAAACATCGATGAAATAATTGACCGCAGTCTTAGCAGTCAACCGACAGACAAATCAGAAACCTATTGGAAAACAGTGAATGTTTATTTTTAATGATAAAACTGTCTTGAAGTTACTCAGGTATGGCAGCAAAACATAACTTGATTTTCAGGGGTATATTATGCAATAATTTGATGCCAAACAGTGTATTACTAAATTCACTTATCAGGATCAGAGTGGCCTCTGGATCACTAAGTGTCATTTCTCATATGAAGCATGTGATTTTTGAAATGAGAAAGAAATGTTTCTAATTCCTGTTCCTTTACTAGAAGCTTTAGCAACTTTAGTACAATCTTAAAAGCTATTCGATACATATTTTACATATTGGCTTTGAAGATATAAATTAAACAAAATGGCTATTTACAAATACTTCCTATAAATTTCTTTGATCATGTATATTAAGACAGAAATTGACTAAGATCTACCTAGATTCGAAAAAGAATGGATTCAATGTTTATGAATAAATTCAATCAGAATTCAGATTGTACATGGGGCTGAAGAGGACAGGCTTGTTGACATAATTATGGAGCAATTGCTTGCTGTCACTTATTTTAAGTGCATCTTTAACAATTTGCTTAAAAGCACAGTCTTAAAAGCATATATATTTCATTGTGCCTACATCTCAAGATTGGAATGAGAAACACTCTACGGCAAATACAGACATGTCCAAACTAGGAATTGTTTGTTCTTTCCACTGTTTATAAATGCTTTGTTGGCAAATGTTGAACTTCTTATCATAAACATTCCTGAATAATGCAATGGCAAGATTATATTTGAGATGATCATGTTAAATGTTGCCTCTTTTCTCTGCATCTATTACAACCCGAGAGGCAATTTCTTAGCATTCTCTGGACTCAAAATATTCTGTAAAGAAAACAGCAGAAATAACTTAGACAGTTTTCCTCCCTAATCCCTGAAAATACCTAAACTCCTGGAAGAGGTTAGCTGCTATTTCATGATGGGAGGCAACACAAGAAAACACTTTCAGAAATAGTGAGAAAACAAAAAGAGATTTTCTCCTGGCACTGGCAGTACATAAGCTGCCTGGTGACTGGCAGTTGTAGAGATACACTCTGAAGTACTCCAGGTAACAGGAGATTGCCAAAGTTGTGGAGCAGAATGGCTATGCAGTGTTTATGGTGAGGCTAAACCTGGGCACGGAGATTTACCTTTTGTTAAACAGCCCTCAGACCAGGATTGCCACAGAATCTTCTAACCTAACGGCTGTGGGGAGAAAAAAATAGATCAAAATTTTTCCAGCAAAGGTGTTTATACTATGAACTTGAAACTAGTGAGTACAGAAAAATGCTTATATTTTAGTTAACAGGTAAAGGTTTAAGTTTTTTATAAAAATCGTATTGCCACGTTCTGTATAGACTGAATGTCTGTGTCCTTTCAAAATTAGTATGTTGAAACCTAAGCCCCATTATGATGATTATGATGGCCTCGGGTAGTGGATTTGGAGCAGAAAACTAGATCTTGAGATTCATGAGTAGAATTAGTGGTCTTATAATAGAGACTGCTTTGTTCATGCCTGCATGTGAGAGTGCAGTGAGAGACGTCACTAGTAACCAAACCTGATGGTGCCTTGATCTGGGACTTCCAAGCTCCAGAATGGGGAGAAATAAATCTGTTGTTAAAAGCCACTCAATCTAACCTATTTTTTTTGTAATAGTCTCTCCAGCAGAATAAGACTATGGATCTTTACTATCTAATCATAATGATACACTATGTAAATATGTATACTGTGCCTAAATAGCGCTATAATGATATAGAAGATTCACATATATGTCGAACTGGAGAAGAACCGAGAATGTTGGTCAGAAGACAGAACTAAGGACTCTGCACCTCCTGCACAGTCAGTATGGATAATTCATTTTACTTTCTCTGTTAATTAAAATAAACGAAATCACCTGATAATTATTCCATGCCATCTACTGTAGATGACATTGCAAAATGAAATTAATAGTGAACATGAAAATTTAGAAAGTCCAATATACCCCAAATATGATTTAGATACTTATTTTTTGTGTTTCCATTTTAGAAAATTCTAGATTTTAGGTTATCTGAATTTCCGTACACTTTGACTGCCAAAGAGGTTTCTTCTATTTGCATTTTACTAGAACAAATCTCATTTTCATTTAAGAGGTATGAGCACTCAATCAACTTCTATTGAAAGAGTAAAATATGTAAGTCAATATACACTGCTAATAAATTAGAATTTTTGAAATAGTCGAACACTGTGTAAATACTCAGAGAAAAATGTAAAAGCTCCCTTTATCCCTGCTAGAGAGAGGTATGCCAGCATCAGTTCCTGTCTTTCTAGGTCTTTCTGTGCTTTCACTTTTATCTCAACAAGTCACTCCACACAGTTCTCTGTTTTGTTTTTTCCCCCCTTGGTAATGGTTAAATTGCGTCACCAAAAGGATATGTTAAAGTCCTCTTCTCCAGCATCTATGAATTTCAGCTTATGTGGATGTAATCAAGTTAAAATGAGGTCATCAGAATGGGCCTTAACCCAAGAAGAGTGTTCCAGAGACAGGGCAAGAGAGATACACCAGAAGAATGCTAAGTGATGGCAGAAGCAGGCATAGGAATGATGTATCTACAAACCAAGGAATGCCGAGTACTTCTGGAGCAAGCAGGAGGTCAGGGGAGGCAAGGATCTCCCCAGAGACTCTGGAGGAAGTGGGACACCATTACTATTGTCATGTTCTTTTTCACTTCTAGGCTTTAGAGCTGCGAGGCACAATTTTCATTGTTTAAAGCACTCACTCGTACTTTGGCATGGTAGTTCTAGGAAACTGGTATACTCATTCTTTTCTCCAGTAATAAGTTTTGGATTTCATTTGTAGTTTCCACAAAAGTATGTAGAGATTTTCCTTATTTCTTACACAAGTATATTTGCTACAACACATTTTAACAGTGTCTTTTGCTCAAAGTAAGTGATTGGCAGGCATTTTTAAAAACTTTCTTTATGATCCTATTCCATGGTTTACAGATAACAATTTTGCCTATCGTGAATGTTCTTTAATATCAAACATTGCAAATTTACATCAAAACACCTCTTACATCCCATAAATGCAGCCAAGCACATACTCCCAGATACTCATCTCAATAATGTTGTAAACTTGTCTTACCTGGCATTTAAAACATTGCATTGGATTAGCCTATTACTAGTAAATTATTTGTGAACAGGAATTATTCTATCTCATTCTTTCCTTTTATTCTTCCTTTGTAACTTAGTATTTTGTAGAAAGTGAATACAAAGACCAGAAGAGCCTCACTAAATGAGTTTCCATAAACTAAACACAGCTAGAACCATCTAGTGAGAACAGAGATCAAGCACAGAGATGTGGCAAGCACTCGTGGAGCTGTTATCCACCTCCCCGCTAGTTATGGCCACCACCAGCCACAAACTCTGTGCTGTACTGTATTTGCTGTCAGTAAAAATCGTCTGATGACTGAAGTCTCATCTGAACATCTGCAATTCTTTGTCTGTTAGTTACTAATCCACCAACCTAACTGCGCCCCACTAAATTCTCCAGCTCATTTCCTAACATTTCCTGCTCTCTGTTATGTGCTCCAGCTGCAGGAAGGCCATTCTGAATCCTGTCTTACTCTCTCTTGCTCCTAAATTACTGTACATGGCATTCTGTTCCTTACGCATCTTTCTCACTATCTTATCCTCATCCTTTTCTCACCTTTTTGTGTCACTGAGTTTTGCAGATTGTCTTAGCGCATTTTTGTATTGCTGTAACAAAATACATAGGTAACATATAATAAAAAAATGTTGGCACATGATTCTGGTGGGTAAAGGGTCTGAACAACATGGTACTCGTGTTTGCACAGGTCCCCAGTATAGTGAAAAAGTGGAACAGGAAATGGGCATATTTGAGAATGACCAAAAGAAGGTGCCCGGTTTGCTTTACAGCAACTCATTCTTGCAGGAACTAATCTAGTCCCGTGAGACCTGACCCGCTTCTGTGAGAGGGCACTTATTCCCTGAAGGTGCTAGCCACATAGCCTTGGAACGCTGGGCATCACATTTTAAAGATTGTACCACCTGGAAACATGACCATATAGAGAAGTAAGCTTCTAGAATATGAAACTTTAGAGAAAAATCCATTATTTAAATTGTAGTACTGATGCATAAGCATCTTTATTCCAGAAACTTATAACACATTTATTTTTATCTTGTACAAGATGCTGTATCAAGAGTTCTCAGTCTACTTGCTTTACTAGTTTTGCAGAGCTTATGGTACTTTAAGGCAACTGCCAACTACAGAGAGATAGGTCATTTCAGTCTCACTTTTCTACTTTGTCAAGTCATGGTTAGCGCTTGGAGGGCGACGGCCTTGTGCTGCTCACTGTGGCACATGGGTGAAATGCACTACTTTTATAGCTACTGCAAACATTAACACTGAGCAAGTAGCGTTTGAAGTGAGCAGAAGCTCTTGTGAGCTATGGTTCAACCTGAGTTTACTTACTGAACACCACTAGCAAAATCCAAGTCTTTCTTTAGCAGTGTTGAACCAGAGGAAATGGAGTTTTTGTGATTACTGAGAGAGCTAAGATCAGGTCTGAGAATAACAGCTACGTTGGTCAGCTTCCCATCGCTGCAAGAAAATACTCGAGACAGTCAACTTAATGAGAAAATGGGCTATTTTGGCTCTGTTTCAAAGGTTAAAGCCCACAGTTGGTGGGCTTGGTTGCTCTGGAGCCTCAGACAGAGTACATCACACTGCAGAGCCCACGGTGCGTAAAGCTGTTCATTTTGTGCTGGTGGGAAGCAAAACAGAGAAGAGGGGCTGAGGTTTTCCCTTCAAGGGTAGGATGCCAGTGACCTCATTTCCTTCCACTCAGCCCCATCTAAAGGTGTGCCACCTCCCAGGAGTGCCATAGGCTTCATGGCAAGCCTTCAAGGGCCTTGGGGGATCACTCTCCACAGCATAACAGCAGTCAGTGCCTAGGGATGGGGTGTGCTCAAGGGAGGCACCTCAGAAGCCAGGGGTCACGACCAAATATGAGCGAAGTAGCCAGCCACAGCAAGGAAGGGTGTAGAAGCTGAATATCATCAGATCCTGGCAGACAGTGAAACCAGGCAAGTATTCAAAGGTCTGAAGGCAGCCGCCACTCTGTGACGTGAGTAGGCCTAGAAAGTTACTTTACTGTTGCTGCTGTAGATATCATTGTGGATGTAATAAAACTGGAATGTATTTCTGGGGCTTTGCTTTTCAAAGTCACGCAGATACGGCACTACATTTGACAACTCCAATGACTTTCAGCCTTCTCCAGCCTAAATCCTTCATGATTAAAACCCTTAAAACTTATCTGGCTACATTTTCAAAAGGAAAGATTTCTAAGGCACTAATAAGAAGCTGGTATGTGTAGTCTGCTGAGCTAATTAATAATTTTTGGATTTGATTCACAGAACGGAGGAAGAAGTATTTCAAAAGCCAACATTACTCAAGGAACTGCACGTTCTATTACATAATTATTTCCCACTCCACATGCATGACAAAACATGAGCAGTGC
>PVJO010021269.1:0-30376 GCA_004026905.1 Hystrix cristata | reverse complement strand
TATACAAAGAACTCAAAAAAATTAAACCTCCCAAATTTAAAGACCCAATCCAAAAATGGGCAAATGAAATGAATAAACATTTCTCAGATGAAGAAATAAAAATGGCAAATAAATATATGAAGAAATGTTCAACATCACTAGTCATTCGAGAAATGCAGATCAAAACAACATTAAGATTCCACCTCACTCCAGAAAGAACCGCGTATATGGGAAAATCAACCAATAACAAATGCTGGCGGGGCTGTGGGGAAAAAGGAACACTCCTCCGCACTGTTTTTTTAATGTTTGATTTTGTTCAACGCCACAAAGTTTGTCAGAAATCTGTAAGCGTGTGATTCATTACTTCCTTCGATTTTCATTCAGTAAAGGTCGTTATGTAAACGCCCTCCCCATCGCTCACCCCAAGAGGAAGAACGGCTGGCACCAACGCCTTACTCTGCCTATCTGAACCGAGCCCCTCTCCTGAACACTTCGCAAGCTGCTGAGCGTGGGCGCGAGTGCTGGGGAGGGCGCGCCACACTGAGCGGAGATGAACGCGCACACAGCGCAGGAGGAGGCGGAGGAGGACCTTCAGTAGAGTGACTCGGGGGCTTCCCCTCAGTCCTCCCGGGCTCTCAGTCCTCAGTCTTTCCGCACCCGGCACTGCCCCTCCACGCACCGAGAGCTAGGAGGCCCTGCTTTACCCGAGGGAACCGAGAATCCGGTCTCCAGATCCTATTTGGCCGCAAGGCACTTCACTGGAGGAAATTTCCAGCACTATCTCTTCACGGCTTTAAAGGAATAGCAAGCTACCTGTCTCTTTTCTCTCTCTCCTAAAATTGGGAATTTAGTTCAACTGGTAGAGCACTTGCCTAACAGCTACAGGCTCCTGAGTTCACTCCCTAGTAGTACCTCCTGTCTCCTCAAACAGAGGTTTTTCAGTTTTTCCTTTTTTTTTTTTTGCACTGGGGATTGAACCCATGGACCTATGATCTGTGCTGAGCCACATCCCAAGTCTTTTTTTATTTTTCTAATTAAAAAATGTTTGCAATATATGTTGAGTGTCTTCCTTGTGACACTAGTTTTTCTAGAACAGGAAAACCAAATTAAAACAATCTGGGTCATGGATGAAATGTGACTGTCACAGTGTGTAGACATCAAATACGTAGCACAGTAGTTGGTCAGTTATTTAAGGCCAGGGTCAGTGTCTTTGTTTTGGAAATGAGTGTTCTGTACTATCATCATTGTCTTTATTATCTTACAGTCTTCAGAGAGACAAGGGAAAAACCACTAAATGGTCAAAACTGTTTCTCACTCTCCTCTCCTTACTGTCTCCTCCTCTCTTCACTTGTCCTTCTCTGATCACATTCTTGCCTTCTCCTTCTTTTTCCTGGATTCTGTTCCCTTATCCTCACCCTGTCACAATTTGGAGAGCTCACTTCTATTCCTTATGTGGGCTGATTTCTTCTCTTTTAATCACAGCTGTTACATGTCTTAAGAGGAATTTAAAATGTTCAAAGGAGTAGTACAAGGGATAAGTCCAAACAACTGTGGACTTGGTATTTTTTGTTTCTTCCAGACAGAGGATGGCTTCGAGGACAGTGTTCACCTTCCTTTGTCAAGACAAATGTCTTTCTTTGGCCAACACCCTGCCCCCATCAGCCTTACCTCCTACACTGGAAGGCTGGCCCAGGACCTCGATCACTCTCCTGGCCCAGGAGGGCCCGCGGTTCACTGTGGCCAGCCTGTCTGATACCAGGGGATCTCAGGAGCCCCTTTCACTGGTTTACTAGACTGGAGCGCAGCATCAAACCTGGGTGCCTTCTGGGTGCTCTGGTTCATGCTGAATACTCCTTCCCTCCTAGTTGGGCTCACAAAAGGGGATTATAAAAGCATTTAAGATTACTTGTTTATTTTTCTGTTTTTCTACATTTCTTCTATTTCCTCTCAACTTTTTACTTTCAAAAACTTTAATTCTAGAAGTCAGGCCCACTGATTGAATAATAGAAGTCAGATCCACTGACTGAGTAAGGGAAATCAGGTCCACTGGTTAGTAAAGCAGCTTTGGCCAAGGGCATGAGAGAATGATACTTTCTTGATAAAGAAGTCTGTCAGTTTGGGAATTGAACATGCAGCACTGCAGGATCAAATGGAGCTCTACTGTAATAACCAGGTTTTTTTCTTGTTGACGGATTCCGTTTATTGTCCAGTCTGGCACTAAAAAAAGATCAAAAAAGGTCGCTTGCATCTTAAGAGAAACTGTGGGCTATTTAAATTGGTATTTTAACAAAGTACCACCTTCATATTGCATAAATATATATTATATATAAATATATAATACAGTGACAGAGAGACCTATATGTGACTGTATAATCTCATTTGGAGATTTCATCAGAGTCCCAACAAGAGGCTTCCCAGAACCCACCCACAATTCCGAGCCTCTTGGCTGGCTGTCAGTAAAGGCATGAGTTCAGCAAATATTTTTGGTATTTGTTCCCTCCCTTCCCATTCACCTCCACCACCTTTTCAAATAATAAAGAGCCCAGGCTCTTTTCTCTTTCAAGTTAGTTACACAGTGAGGTGGTCACATGGGATTTCTAGGATTCTTTTGAACTTCATAATAACCCCCATCTTTCCACACCTGAGCCTGGCGGACTTGGGGGTACTGAAGGAGACAGTAAGCTCATGCCCCCTTCCCACCCAGAGTGTCCCCCAAAAGTTAGAAAACACAGCGAAATATCTTTTTTTAATATACCTAATTGTATTACAAATTTAAAAAAAAACACAAAATGCAACATCCTAAAAAACCCGAAACTTACTATTGGTACTAGGTTCCTGCAAACTTGCTGCGCTACCTACACATGAAAGAAACCATTAAAAATTTAGGAACATTAAACATCAAAAGCTTTAAAATCTAACTGTATGTAGTAGCCCCTCAAAAAGCTACAACCTGAATTTTTTTAAAAAAAAATCATTTTTTTCTACAAAGAATCTTATCAACTATACAAAAATCTGTACAGCTTTTGTACTGAAGCTAATGTTGAGCTGCCCTTGAATTCACATTCTTAGCAAAACGATTGCCTGAGCACACGTATACTCCACATGCCATTACAGGACAGCCACTTTTTCTTCATCTCCATTTGCTCAGCGAGAGGCTGGTGACAGGTAGATAATTTGAATCCCTCCATGCGACACCGCTGACATCCGCTGGACTGGAGATGGTGCCCGCGGGCGCGCGCCTCCCTACTGGCCCGGCACCGTCTGCGGAGAAGGGGACTCACCCGCGCGAGGCGTGGGCGCCCGGCTGCGCCCCGGACCCCAGATTGCCTGCGAGCTGGAGGCGGAGGGGACAGCAGAGGACGGCCAGGAGCCGAGAGGAGGCGTGTGCGCGGTGAGCGGGTAGGGCGGCGGTGCGGGCTCCGGACAGCAGCGACAGCCCCGGCTGCTGCCCGTGTCGCCCCGCCCTCCCGTGCTTCTGACCCCGCTTCTCAGCCGCTTCCTAGAACTTTCCTGTTGCGATGCCCTTGAACCAGCAGAAGGTGAAAAACTACTTTGTCCCTCTGTACCCACGCTCGACCCCCCCCCCGCCCAGCTCCTCGGACCACCAGGGCTTGGAGAGACCCCGAGAGGCCTTCACCAAGGAGGGCGAGGGGCGAGACGGCGTGCGGGTTCTGGAGTGGCCGAGGTCGGGCGTGGGGGACGCTCGGGTTTAGGAAACTTTAATCAGACGCCTGGAGAGAAATTTCCAGAGACACAGAAGCGGCCCACCTGAAAGGTCCAGGAATGTAAATAACGCACCAGCTGGGTCTTGGCGCCAGCAGGGTTAGTCGGCAGGTGAGCGATCCCCACCCTGGAAGCGGGCGTCGCACCTGAAATTGCTCCAAGCGCACTTGGGCCCTTTCGGAAGGAAGGGACGCCCGCTTCCGGGCTGGGGGTGCCCGCCCTGCCTGGGGTCCGTGGCAGGGAGAGCGTCCCACGCTGCAGCCGAGGGCGTGGGAGGCCTCCTGGCGTCTCACCGCGAAGGCCGGCGGTTAACCCGCCCTCGCCGTGCTGAACTTGCAGGCTTGGAGCTCCGCGAGGGAGAAGGGACCCGAACTTCCACCCAGCGCACTCCGGCGAAGACTCCCGCCCAGACCTAACAGCGAGCCGTTAGTCCTTTCTTCTTCTCTCCTGACCCTCAATCAGTCTCCGGGGAGTGCCCCCTCTTCCTGGGTCTTACTGCTTAGGGAGTCCCCCCCTTCTGTATCTTCCTGCTTATGTACGTTGAGGAAAAGATAGAAATCTTCCAAAAACACTGACGCTAATACTCTTTGATTACCTGCGCAGGTCTGAAGAAAACCATCAGGAAGATTCTGCATAGGACACTGATGTTTATTTGTGAATAGCACCATATTGCTGTGGGAATATACGTGCTGTAGTAAACTGTGGGAATATTCAAGAAGGGTAGAGGCAAGGAGGATGGTTTTTTAAAGAATCTTAACTACCTCTTCATTTCAAAATCAAAGACAAAACAACTTGCCAGGCAGAGAAAAGATCCGAGTAGAAGATGAAAGCTTGCTGGGTACCAGCCCGTTCCTGTACAAGAGCACTTGGATGGAGAGAGGAGAGGAGAGGCCACCGATAGGGGAGACGTCACCATGAAGGCTGGCGTCAACTGACATCCCCAGCAGATGGACTTCATTCTCCTTACTCAGAAAAGAATCAGTCTGCTCATGGTTCCAGGTAGATTCAGATGGCGAATCTTGGTTCTCAAGGAGCCTTAGTGATCGAGGCCAGTCAAGGCCACAGGGAAGTCACAAGGCCTGCTGGGGCCAGAGAGGAGCCACCCTTGCCTTGGCGGCACCACCCAACAGAGCCACACAAAGGACCCTCACAAAAAAAAAAAAGGAAAAAAAGGCACAAAGAAAGAAAAATACTAAAGAAAGATGAGGATTTTTAAAAATACAAACCGAGGAGGACAACTTCAAATATTCTGAAGCAGTCCTTGGCAACAATGATAGCATCCGTCAGAGAGGGACAGACATTTGCTGGGCAGAAATCCTTGGAAAAGTGCTTCTTGTGTAAGAGTGTGGTGGCCTCTTTACAAGCATGTGGCTCTGGCAGAGTCTTGTGTGAGGGTTACCATCGGGCAATGATTCTTCAGAATTCTTTCTTCATAACCTCCGGGTTTTATTTATGTTTCGTTAGGGTTGACGCGGGCGACTCCATTTTGATTTTGAGAACTTTCACTTTTCTTTCACACCTAGCCCACTTCTCACAACCTCTAAAGATGTGATGATTCATCCACTCTCTGGGATTTGTTCAGATCTCTAGAGATGAGTATAAACATTCTACTTCCCTTGGAAGAAAATATAAGATTTTTGTGGCTGCACTCTGGAGTAAAGTAACTGGAAGTTTTAATTTCAAGCTTATCTGAGTTATGTGGTAGGGTGCCTGAGCGGTCTAAGGCACTGGATTTAGGCTACACTCTCCCTGGGGCATGGGTTTGAATCCTGTCACTGCTAGGAGTCCTTTCAGTTGTGCATCTGGGGCATTAAAAATACATATTGAAAGAGACAGATCCTTGTGAATTAAGAGCACAAACATTTTTGAAATGTTCCTTTCCTATCAAAGATACTTCCCAGACATCTCACATCATTTCCTCTTTGAATCCTCTGTTTGCAACTCAAACCACATTAGGTTTCCTACTTAAAAATGTCAGCTTTGGCAGGGCAGGATCATCTGACAGACACCCCTTCCCGGGACTCCCTAGCTGACCCTAAGTCCACACTTCTCAACCATTTTTGTGTTCCCACAATAGGGAACGCTTTCCATCCTCTTCTAAAACTCACTTTCATGTTGACTCTTTCCCATGATCTGGGTTAATCTCCTTCTATACAGACCTTCCTGCTGCTTCCATCAACCTGCACTGGTTTAGGAGCTGGAGCTCTGTGCTCTGGAAATATCCTGAGAATATTCTATTTTGGTTGTAAGCAACATTGCTTGTATAATGGAATATGATGAATGAATAAATTCAGAAAGCCAAGACAGGCCAGGCCTGGTAGCACAGGCCTGTGATCCCAGCACTCCTGAGGATGAGGCAGGAGGTCTGCTGCAAGTTGGAGGCCAGCCTGGGCTACATAGTGAATACAAGCCCAGCCTGAATTACAGAATGAGACCCTGTCTCAAAAAACCAGAACCAAAAAAAAAGTCAAGACTTCACAGGCTTTGGCATACCTCATGAGCAGCCCTATTTGTGTGTGGGGGATGGAAGCAGTTTTTCTGCATTTAACTTTGTAGCTGAGTATGATCTGTTAAACCCATACTCTTCAAGACCAAGAAAACTCTGAAATAAAAGGATTTATTGAGCCATCATCCGATGCTAGTCAAAGAGAAGAGACCGGTCTTGAAACAAGCTTCTACAGCCTCCAGAAGCAGGGCCAGGTAGCAGTTGGGAAAACTTCCAGTGGACCAGAGGTAAGAACATTTTTTATAACAAAAGTCTGGCGAAGGAAGACATAAATTGTTTGTACTGAACATTGATTGGTGTTCACCTTCTTCTCCAAACTCCTGAAGACTACTGATCTTTTTACTATCTTTGCACTTTTGCCTTTTCCAGAGTGTCACATAGTTGGAATCCCACAGAACGTAGCCTTTTCGGATTGGCTTCTTTCACTTACTAACATGCATTTAAATTTACCTTCATATCTTTTAACAGCTTGATAACTTGTTTCTGCTTTGCAGCCAAATACTCTTCAGTTGTCTAGATAGAACACAGTTTATTTAGTTGTTTGTCTACAAAAGGATACCTGGGATGCTTTCAAATTTTAGCAACTCTGAATAAAGCCCTATAAAGCTTGCTGTACGGGTTTCACTTTTGAACAAGTATTGAAGGATGTGATTGCGGGATGGCCCGGGAAACAGCCTCGCTCTTGTAAGAAACTGTAAACTGTTTTCCATAATGGAATGGTGTATTTTTAAACTTCCTTTCGTAAAATAAAAAATTTTCAAATGTAATATATACAGGTGATATATTGTAAGAAATACATATAAGTATAATAAAATCAACCATGGATAAATATTTAATGACCTATTTCCTTTCCTCATTTTTAACAGGTAAAATTCTAGAAGTAGAAATAGAATCCTAGGTCAAATACAGTGTCCTTTTAGGTTTCTTGATTTACAAGGCCTCGCTGTGCTCCAGATAATAGTAACTGTCTGCAAGAATGTCCTTGTCGCTGCACTCTTGTCAGTAAATACTTCCTAATTGGTGGCAAAATAATACTCTCTTGCTTTAATCAGCTTTTCTTTCTTGTTAACGAGGGAATATTTTCCATATACACATTTAACCTTTACACTGTATATTTTCTGTATGATCTATAGTCTTTTAAAGTATTTCTCCTTAAACACTGAATTGGCGTATGAATTATTTACCGTAATAAAAAAGTGCAGGAATGAGGATGAGGGATGCTGCCTGAGATGCAGATGATGCAAACTAGAGCACAAGATTGGAGAACAGGTTCGCATGCAAAATAAACGTTATTAGTTCACATCTCATGAGTAAATCAAATGATGCCTACTGCAGGATCACAAAGAGAACCCAAATGAAAAGAACACAAAATTAAGGTTTGTGGTCAGCGAAAAGCTATCCTTTCATTGCCTGAAAATAGATTTAAAAATAAACATTTCACAGTAAATTTAGGAAGATCAGACACTGCAGGCAAAAGCCCACTACACTTCCTCACAGGAATCAAACCAGGGACCTAAGAAGGACACTACCCATAGTTCCCATGGCCCTCCACCCTATCAGCTGAGCTATGGAGAGACACTAGACTATGTCTTTGGTGTAGCTGAGTGAAATTAGCAGCAGCGAGCACGAAGCCTGACTTCTGGGTACCGTACTCGAGGCTCGGGCTCAGATGAGAGCTCGCAGGGTTTCCAGAAAGGGGGCTCTTTAGTCAGCCGAGTCCCAGGAGCATCCTTAGGGAGAAGTCTGAGTCCGGGGAAGCAAGGATGGAAACAGAGCAAAGCCAGCCGGAGGAGGAAAATCCACGCAGCTTTGGTCCGGGCTGCCTCAGAAGAGTCCACAAACCCGCGTTCGCGCACACGGGGCGGGAGAAACTCGGGCCGGGCAGCTGCAAGCGGGGGATGCGCAGGACTCCAGGATCCTGCACTTTATCGCTTCGCAGCACAAAGATAAGGGCGCCACCATTTCTGGGAGTCGCGAACAACCCAGTTTTCGCCCAATTACCGGAGGATACCATTTCCCCGGGACCGATTTACAGGAGCTTCGACGCTGAACCGCTTCAATGACTTTCACCGAAAGAACATCGATAGAATCGTCCTTTTTTCAGCTGCGGACGAAAAGAGACCATCTCTCTTGTAATTTGGAAAACACAAAGCAGGCCCCAGCGAGATTTGAACTCGCGACCCCTGGTTTACAAGACCAGTGCTCTAACCCCTGAGCTATGGAGCCCATAGGTGGCTGTGAAGTCTAACACTGATTCTGTTAAATTTATAAAATCGTGGGCAACTGGTATTTGTATTCAAATGGAATTTTAACATGTAACTACAATAGAAAAGAATTTGTTTTGAAATCAAGCTCGGGTACAGTTTCCTGAAGCAGAAGCAGGATAGAAAACAGGCAGGCCTTTCCTTGGTCCTTTAATGCTCCTTTTCCTGGCAATGTGGAGTCGGGGCAGCAGCTCCTTCTGTCTGGGCCTCTGGGCCTCTTCTAAGCTGCCTACTTGGGATCTAAAACAAAGAGAAGATGATGTGACGTAGAGGAGTTAGGAAGTTTCTCTTCTCCCTTTGCCTCCTCTGGTCTCAAACCGACCTGGAGAATGGTGCCTAGTCCCTGAGTTAGTCGTTTATTCAATCTTTTCCGGGTTTCTCCAATGAGCCAGGAGCGTGCACAATGGGCAATGTGACCGAGGCAGGCACCGCTGGGGCTGGGGACGTTAAAGCCACAGCCCAGGCCCTTGTTTCCGAAGCAGAAGGGTCTGCAGAGTGAGGACCGGCCCCTGTCTTCCAAGCCCACTCACCACCTTTTGGGTGACACGGTACCCAGCTTCTGAAAACTGTGGTATTGGCAGCGACCACCTTTTCTCCGATGACTATAACACACAGTTAATCAAATAAAGCTGAAAGGAAGTTGCAAAACCACACTCAAAGCTCTAGGTGTCGTATCTGAGCTGACTAAGGCAGTGTCCTTTTCAGTTTAGTCCCTTGGGCTCCAGAGACTATCCTGCTTATTCCGTGAAACTGATAATCCTTCTTTTCCCGGGTTTTCTAATTCCAGGCCCCCTGCGATGGCTGGTCCTAACTCAGTACTTGAAGTACTGTACTGAGACCCTTCGGATCCAAAGGCCGACATGTTCCTTAGCCCAGGACCTGAAATGAATTTTTTTAGTGAAATTTTTTACCTTTAGAGCATTGTAGCTCAGGTTCTTCCGAACTCAAATATTGACGTTAGTGGAGTCCACAGAAAGTCACTGGGGTTACATAAAGAATCAGAATTCTTCAAGCATTGGTGCACAAGTAACAATATAAAAGAACATTCATAAAGAAAAGCATTCATTTTCAGGATTGGCTCGTTGGTCTAGTGGTATGATTCTCGCTTTGGGTGTGAGAGGTCCCGGGTTCAAATCCTGGATGAGCCCTGTGCTTACTTTTCAACCTCTGTGCACCCATGGGTCACCCAATGAAGCAGTCGGCCTTACAACCCCTACCTGTTTTGGGATCAGACTGTTGAGCAAACTGGCCACCTGTGTGAAATGATTCAAGAACAATCAAGATGCTGTCAGGAGCTAAGGGCTTTACCTGAGATGGGGATCCCCGAGTGAGGCCGCCATGGCTGGCTCTTTCCTCACAAGTAGCGCACTGGGCCATTCTCACCTGCCCCTTTGTGCCCTAAGGACCTCCCTCCTTAGGGCACTTCAAGGCCCAGGTCTCTTCAGTGACCCAACCCGTTGGATTGGATCCCTGTGCTGGCTGAGCAGCACAGGCTTGAGCTCTTGGCCTCACCCGCGGTCAGTCCTAAATGCAATGTGGAGGCCTGGAGCCCAGGCTAGGAGGATAGGGCCATCCATTCTGTTCAGACGGAGTGTAATTGAATCTTTCCTGGTGTTATTTTTCAAAACACAGAGTAACTAATTGATCATCATTTTTGCCAGGCAAAAATCTATCAGACTTTTAGTGCTTCTCGCTCACATGAAAAACCAACTGGCATCTCCGTGTGGCTTTAGAGTGCAGCTCTCTGCTGGCTTGTGGCCATCGTCAACAGGCCTTTGCAACTTGTGTGTCTACACTGCTTGGATGTGGGGATTCTTTGGCAGGATCTCTGTCTGGTGGGATCATATTTGTCTTCCACTAGGAAGAGTTATGTGTACAGGACAGAATAAAGGGTTTTGTGACTAGCAGGAAAGTAAAAGACAGTTTTATTTCCAGGTTGGTTGTCCAGACAGAAAGGTAGGTGATGTGCTCAGTCTGGGATTTTGGGTTTGCTGAATGACTGCCAGTGGAGATGCTCAGGGAGAAGTTGGAGATAAAAGTCTCAGGGTTAAGCCAAGAGTTAAACCAAAGAAAGGAATTTTAGGCATTGAAAACAGAAAGCCTGTAATCCCAGCACTCTGGGGGACTGAGGCAAGGGGACTGAACGTTTGGGCTGAGCCTGGGCAATTTAATGACTTACAGAGATCCTGTATAAAAGGGGCAGGGTGGGGATGTAGCTCAGTGTGAAGGCCCTGGGTTCAACTCCCAGTACCACCAAACCAAACAAAATGCAAAGCGAAGGGCAAGTCCAGCTGGATGGCACATGCCTGTAATCCCAGCTACTTGGGAGGCTGAGGCTTGATGATAGAAAGTTCAAAGCTTGCCTGGGAAATTTAATGAGACCCTGTCTCAAAAATATAAATACATGAAAAGGTCTGGGAATGTGAGTGGAAGGAAGGAAGGAGGGAGTTAGAGAGGGATGGAAGGAAGGAGAAGGCAGTGATTTGGGTGGTCACTGGTATTACAAATATCAACACTGGTTTTGGCAAGAATTCGCTGGAAAGAACCTTCACAGAAAAAGAATATAAGGACAGAACTCTGTTCATCACTAATGTTTAAAGAGTTGAGGACAAAGGAACAGTCAGTGAAGGAATTAAAGGAAGAAGTCTGCCAGCCACATCCAGTTAGGACTGATTTAGTTACTCTGGCCAGTTAGCAATCTTTTTTTTTTTTCTTTTTCTGGAAGCCTTTCCTTTATTTAGGATTTATGGTGATCATCCAGGCATCCACAGGCTTTGCCTCTTTCTTCCCACTCTGCCTGTTTTTGTTTTTTGTTTTTTCTATTACCCTCCCCTCCCTTCAACCCCTCTTACCCTCATTATTTACAAAAGCTTTGTTTCCATTTTTTCTTTTCTTTTTTTCCCTTTTCCTTTCCTTCCTTTCCCCCTTCTCCCTCTCTAGTTCCCCTTCCCATTTGAGCATTTTATTCCTATTTCACAATATCTATTATACATTTTGGTCTTTATTTACACTTTTGGTTTCTCACATCAGAGAAACCATATGATACTTGAACATGTGTGTCCAATTTATTTCACTTAAGATTGTGGTCTCAAGGTACATCCATTTACCTAGAAATGGCCCAAGTTTATCCTTCTTTATGGTTGAGTAGTATTCTGTTGTGTACCAAAAATCACGCCTTCTTTATCCATTCATCAATTGATGGCATTTGGGCTGTTTCCAAGATTTAGCTATTACAAACTGTGCTGCTATAAACATGGGTATTCATATACCAATGTGGTATGATGCTTTTAATTCTGTTGGGAAGATATCAAGAAGGGGAATTGCTGGGTCAAATGGAACCTCTAGTTTTAGTTTTTCGAGGAATTTCCACACTGATCTCCACAGTGGTTGTGCCTGTCTATACTCCCACCAACAGTGGAGAAGGGTTCCTTTTTCTCCACAGCCCCTCCAGCATTTGTTACTGGCTGATTTGTTGGTAATAGCCATTCTTTGTGGAGTGAGGTGGAATCTCAGTGTTGTTTTAATTTGCATCTCTCAAATGACCAGTGACGTTGAACATTTTTTTCATATATTTATTTGCTGTTTGTACTTCTTCATCTGAAAAGTGTCTATTCATTTTAGAAGCTCATCTTTGGACCGGGTCTTTAAATTTGAGGGGTGTGTTTTTTTAGTTCTTTATATATCCTAGATATTAGTCTTTTGTCTGAGGAACAGCTGGCAAATTTTTTTCGCCTTCAGTGGGTTGTCTTTTCATTCTGTTGATGATTTCTCTTGCTGTGCAAGAGCTTTTTAATAAGACGAGAGCTTGATAGGTATTCTAGAGCCATCACTCAGAGCTTCTTTCACAATTGAAATTAAAAATCCATTCACTTCATACTTTTTCACATGACACATATATATGCATGTATATACCTGTATGTAAATAAATGTACGGTTAGCTCTTCAACATAGTGAAAAAATTATAATCAAAGAAGATACATTTATAGCACAAATTCTCTTCTTTTGTGTGCTGGGGATTGAGCTCAGGGCCTAGCCAGGGGGTACCCGGGTACAAGGCAAGCACTCTAATGACTGAGCTAAATCCGTAGCCCCTATAGCACAAATTTTCAAACATAAAATAAGCTTCAATTTGACACATTAAAAAATCTTTTTCAGCTGGGCATGGTGGCACACACCTGTAATCCCAGCGCTCAGGAGGTTGAGGCAGGAGGATCTCCTGGGTGTTCGAGGCCAGCTTAGAGAGTTCAAGGCCAGCCTGAACTATAGTGAGACCACCAGTGTTCACTAATTCACCTTGTGTTGGTCAAAGAGCCATATCGCTGAAATTACTGGCCTTGTGGGATTTCTTTGTCTTGAGTTTTCCTGTTTTTATAAGTTTTGGGGAACTGACCTCTGCCTCCAGGGTGTCCAGCGGCAGCTCCATCGCGGGGGTGGGCCAGGTGCTGCGGCGGCTTTGGTCCAGGGGTTCTCTTTAGGCGGCGGAGGCTGCACCTCCTCTCGGGCATCTTGGGCCGGGGGCCCCCCACAGACGGGTCTTCCCGAAGGGGAGCGGTGGACACCCTGGCGCTGGCGGACATGGTCGCCTCGCCCTAGCCAGGGGGTACCCAGGATCAGAGAGCCGCTGCCCATCTCTTCGCCTGGCACCGGCTGGCTCTGGCCCGGGACAGAGGACCCCGGGGCCTGGCTGCAGACTGGGAGCTGCCACCACCCATCAAGGCAGAGAGGCGCCCAGTGTACCAACCCTGCCTTAAGTCATTGTTCCTTCCAAAGCAACAGAGATTTTGTTATCTTCCAAATTATCAGGCACTCTTCTGGGTGGCAGGAAAACAAACTCAAATTTGGCCATGTCTCTGTCTTCGATGGGTTTACAGTCTAATGGGCAAATAGGGAAAGCAGTGTAGCTGATACTGTTGCAACAGCAAGTATGTGGTAGGGCTCGATCAAAGCTGTGGAACCCTTATATGATAATGAATAGATTTATTGAAGGAATTGGCCCTTACCTAATTGTGGTAGCTGGAAAGGAAGTCTACGTAAGATTCTTGGTATTGTTAGTGGTAATACTCCTGAGTCTCTAGTTCAGCAGTGTGCATCTGGAAAGGAAATCTAGACATGAACTGAAGCCACCAAATTCACAAGTGCAAACAGGAATGGAAAAGGCAGACTGGAATGTTCACCTCTCACCATCTCCAGCTTCATGAACGTGGATGAATAAAGCTGGCACTTTATTCTGTGCACCTGCCTGTGCACGTGCACCTGCCCAAGCATTGGAGGAAACAAAAGAGTTTTGGGTCCAGCTCCAGCCTGTGCCAACCAGTGAGCATACCACGTTGTTATAGTCCTTCCAAATCACCAAATCACCTGTGCCTTTCGAGTATCACTGCAGATTTCTCTATACAGATCCATAAGGAAAATCTAGATCAATACAGAAAAGAAAATTCTAGAAAATGTAAGAGTGAATTACTCAGATTCTTAGTTTTCTGATTTATGTAACCAATAATGATCCATCGCATTTGCTGAGATAAAGAACAAGGAAAGGTGACCCAGGTTGGAGAGAGGGGGCAAGGAAATAATCAGTCTTGGGCATGCTGAGTTTGAGACGTCTCTGAGGAGTTGCTATTGAGACAATCGCTTCTGTGCATTTGGAACTCAGAGATTAGGCCTGGAGATATAAATATGACAGCAATCAGTGTGTAATTATTAAAACTATGGTATTTGCCAGGCATGGTGTCTTACACCTATAAATTCCAGCACTTGTATGGTATTCGAGACAGGAAGATCAAGAGTTTGAGGCCAACCTGGGCTACGTAGCAAGACCCTGTCTCAAAAAACAACAAAACAGAACAATCAAAAACTAGTTTGCATAAAATTTCCTAGAGAATATAAAGACAGAAAAAAGAAAGGAGCCTCTGGTGTTACATGTCAAGAGCTCTATTATTTAACAACTTTCTTGAGAATATACTTACAAAAGAAAACAAAGACAAAACAAAAACAGAGCAATTGTAAATGAGAGAAAATCAAACTTGTGGTTGGTTCCAGGGAAGAAAAAGGACAAGAATATTTTAAGAACACAGTATTTCAAATAAGACTATTTTTTATTCCTTTTTATTATAATGACATTTGTCTTAAAATTCTTGACTTGCACAAACAATTAGAAGGCTGTACTGGGACTTATAATCAAGAGAGTGGATACACACAGATATTGCTACATGCTGGGTTAAAGCTATGGATGTTCTTTCCATACAAAATGGGTATGTGTTCAGATACATACTATTTATTTATTTATTTATTTATTTATTTATTTTGGTTTTTTGAGACAGGGTCTCTCCGTGTAGTTCAGGCTGGTCTTGAACTCACTATGTAGCCTAGGCTGGCCTTGAACTCATGGCAATCCTCCTGTCTCAGCTTCCCGAGTACTGGGATTACAGGCGTGGGCCACCATCCCCTGCAACACATACACGTTAGATACCAGTGGGGCTTATACATTTTCTGCAATGTATCCTTAGCTTCTCTAGGTGACCATAAATACTCAGGTTAAAATCTTATAGGTGAGAGGGTCTTATGGAATGATAATCATGAAATATAAAAATATTGTAAATTCTTATTAGCTATCATATAGAATCAATGAATTTTGCCTTAAACAGGAGGAGGTTAGACCCAATACCTTTGAAGTTCATTAGTGGCTCCAGAATTCAGTCCTTTGATGGTGTCCGTGATGACGATGGTGGGAAAAATGACAAGGAAACTAGTTGCTGAGTTCCTTCACTTTCACTGTACTGTTTTCTTAACAAACTTCTCAGCAGGAGAAAGACTCTGTAAAAAGCCTGCTACCCCCTTCCTGAGCATGCACTTCAAAGCCTCCTTGACAAGTTCATTGCGCAGGGCATAAATGAATGGGTTCAGGAGGGGTGTCACAAACGTTGTTATCACTGTCCCTGCCCAGTTAGTGTCCACAGAGCCACTCTGTGATGGGCGCACGTAGAGAAAAATGGCGCTTCCGTAGAAGAGGGTCACCACCATCAAGTGGGAGGTACAGGTGGAGAAGGCCTTCTGGCGGCCTGAAGCAGAGGGAATGCGCAGGACAGCCAGGATTATGTGGCCATAGGATCCAGCAGTAATCGTCAGTGACGATACGATGACAAGAGAGGCCAGAACAAAGTCAGTCTCCTCCAGTTTCTTGGTGTTGGTGCATGCCAGGTGAAGCAGTGGGCCACTGTCACAGAAGAAGTGCTGCACCACCGCGTCCTGTTTACAGAAAGGAAGCGAGGCCACGGCCACCGTGGGACCAAGCACAGGGAAGAGTCCCCCCATCCAGCAGGCCAAGGCCACACGAAAGCTCACAGCTCCACTCATGAGCAAGGGATAGCGCAGAGGATGACAGATGGCCAGGTAGCGATCCACAGACATGGCAGCCAACAGGAGGAACTCTGAAGCCCCAAGGAAGAAGTAAAAATAAAATTGAGTAATACATGCTGCAAAGGAAATAGTGTGGTGCCGTGAGAGGAAATTGCTCAGCATCTTAGGGATGATGACCGAAGTGATCAGAATCTCCAGGCAGGACAGGTTACCCAGAAAGAAGTACATGGGGGTTTGTAGGCGAGTATCAGCTCCTACCACTCCCACAATCAACACATTGCCTGTCAGAGTCAGCAGGTAGCCGAGAAGCAAGGCAGAAAACAGTTCCACTCTCGTGCTGTTGAGACCTGGGAAGCCCGCGAGGACAAAGTCCGTCATCCCACTCTGGTTCCCACCAAGAGCCATGGTGTCCCACTAGGGCAACAGTGTGAACACGATCCTGGGAGCGGCCCTCTTTCTTACAGTCTTGAAACTGACTAACTTTCCCATGGTGTGGTACACTTGTCCCTACTTGCTCCAGTCACAGAGCCTGTTAACACACAAAGCACCTGCCGTCATTGTCTAACTGCCTGCAGGTCTGGAGGAGATTTTCTACAAAGGATAGCTAAAGCTTAGGTAAGTGTCTTAGCTTTTCTAGAGTCAATGGTTTGTAAGACAGCAGATTTAATAGAGGACATTTATAGGCTACAATATTCACCCACAAGCCAAATGTTGGAAGAATGCTGAATGTCCATCTAGGCACTGGAGACCCAAAAGATCCAATCGAGGGCTGGGAGCCCACAGCACTGTCCCATGTATGTCCATGTCTGCAGACGATGGCTGAAGAAATCTTTACTGGAACCAGGATATGATACTCACAGCAGACACGACAACCAGAGCTCCCCTGAAGCAACAGCAGCCATCCTCAATGACAGCAAGGCCCTGAGCTCCTTCCTCGACAAGAACAGCTGATTCATTTCAGGAGAACCAGCCACAGCAGAGCTTCTCCTGGGAAACAGCCCACAACTATCTTCCGCTCCCGTTCTCCTTTATGTTGCATCGGCAACAATCCTCAGGTGGATCCCTTATGCCCAGAACCACACCAACTCAGTCCAGCTGGGCGTTCTGGCTCAAGATGACCACATTAAGTCCACCACAGTAAGAAACTGCCAGGAACCTCTTCATATCCCCTATCCTTGGATCTTAAATGATGATACTTCATTATTATAATAGCAATATCCATGAACATATGATTTGGTCAAAAATGTCAGAAAAATGATTTTTGTGAAGAATATGACTCCCATTTATCCAGAATCAGAACTTGAGTCAGATTGCCTGTCTTTGAATTCCTGCATCTCTACTTACTGGCTGAGTAGCTCTCTATGCTCCTCAATTATAAAATTCTGTAAGGAGTGAATTAAATAATAGTGCAAATGATTTAAAACAGTTCCTAACACTACACTGACAAGTGACTGGGCAGCAAGTTAGTACACCAGAGTCTAGGTTGGCCTGCCACCGCCCTTGGGAAACTATTAAGGAGTCCACCCCCTCTTTGAACTTCAACTGCTCAGCTGTGCAGTGAGTCATAGGAATCTGGCCATTCACAGCTCTTATATCAAATTATGCTTTCCACAGAAAATTTTCAGAACAACCCAAAGGTCTAGAACTCACATCTCCACAAAATGCATTTCTATACCAAGTTGTGCCATTGCAAAAAAGGAAGAATAGGAATAAACTACACTGATTCATTCAGTCCGCCACTCTAATCTCTCAGTAGATGTTACCCGCAGGTACTAATTCAGTGTCAACTTCAAGTTAACTATTGTGGGGGATATTAGAACGGCTTCTCTAAGGCTAAGCTTTGAGCTTTCTTAATATTTTCCCTATTGAACTACCAGCTCAACACCCTCTTGCAAGCTTGGGCTTTACTAAATTATTTGTCAGGGATAGAATTGTGAATTCTTGGCTGCAAATATTAATGACATCAAAATTGAAATTTGATTCAAGTTCTTCCAGTTCTGAAGACCACCACAAGGCAGAAAAATCAAATTGATTATATTCTGAAACATTGTTTTTGAAAAGCCTCAGTTATCAGGACAATGCTGATTCCTCCTAACCACACAAACCCTAAGAATTGATGTTAAGACCCTCAGTCCTCTGCCAGCTCTGTTATTCTCTAGCACATCCCAACAGCTTTTATTCTCAGCAAACATTAATCTCTTGACTTAACATTTCTCACCTGTGTGCCCCAGCTGTGTGTATAGGGATACTTTTATACCTTCCATCTAGGATTAAGCAGTTCTGCGGATTTTCACCCTAGAGATTCATTTATGATCTCCCCTCTCTCCAGGTTCCGTAGAAATCAACTTATTTGTCAGCACAGTCATTCAGCTTTCATCTGCATTTTTATGTACCAAATTGTACTCTTGGTGATCCAGAGATGAAGCAGACCTTGTTTCTCTTGTCGTGTAGCTTACTGCCTAATGAGGTGGCAGAACAGCTAAGATGTTTGACGGGTGGAGTGATACAGGTACATGGATAGCTGTAAAGGGACATGGGAAGGGAACCGAAATGAGCCTTAGAGGGAAAGATTATGCCTAAGATAAATGCTAGAAAATGTGTATGGATTTGACAAGAGAGAAGGACAGTCTTAAATAGAAATGAACAACAGAGAAAGGTCTTTCCTCTGGGCTGGAACTCAGAATGAGGGTGGACTGTGGGGAATAGCACTGTTCACCTTGACAGAACTGTCCCTGGCCCTCTGCTGCTCCCTGCGAACACACTCCACTTAACCGGACCTCAACTGTATCTCAGACGACAGGAAAGCTGAGTCTCAGTCCTAAACATGGAAAGGGTTCCTCTGACCCGAATGCCCTTGATGTCTCTGTGAAGATGGGCCACCCTGAATTCCTTTCCCTGTTTGTGAACCAATGTCCCGCCCAGCTCCCACACTGTGTCCTGTGAACCTGACAGTGGCCAGCGTCCTTGGAGTTCCAGCACTTGCGCAAACAGGGAGGAGTTGGGTAATCTGCCTCTTTTCCTGGGTGGTCTGCCCTGGTGTATTTCCTCAGATGCTGATCTCTGGCCAAGTGAACAGAGAGGTTTTCTGATCCTAAGCAAGCTGTATCATGGCGGGGTATGGTGGCACACACCTTCATTCCAGTCCTTGGGAAGCTGAGGCAGGAAGGTCACCTGGAGTTCAAGGCAGCGTGGGCTGCATAGTGAGTTCAATGCCAGCCTGAACTACATAGCAAGACCTCTGTCTCTAAATAAATAAATAAATAAGAATTTAGAAAGAACATAATAGGCTGGAGGGCCAGGGGTGAACACAGAGGGCTACACTATTGGTCTCCTATCTTTGAAAAGACTTGTCACACTTACCGCAGCTCTTTTCAGCTCTCCTGGTTGAAAGAAATGTTCCACTCCAGGCCATGTCTTCACTTTTTGTGCTAATGAATTTTAAGCACAGAGTGTCAGTTTTCTTCTTTTAGACCTCGTCCTCCCTGGCACTGCCCGGGAGCAAGGAAGCAGGCTGAAGTCACTGGTTTCTAACGAATCTTTCTATTGAAAGGCGTGATCTACCATACATAACTGGCCTTCAGCAGAGATGCGCTCCAATGAAAACCGGTCCAGCATCAGGGAGCACCCAGTGGCAGTTCTCTCTGGAGAAAGATTACCCAGATGGTGAGGAGATAAAGTAATGAGAGCGGGAAAGGGAGAAAAATAATTCCCAAGAGACCCGGGAAGCGATCTGCAATTCTACAAAAATTTCCCAGCCTCATGCCTGATAGATCTGAAAAAGAGGTTGACCCTTGATTCAACAAAGGGGTAACTGGGAGTATTTCTGCATTTGCCAGCCAACCACCTCAGGCCAGGTGCTACGGGAGCACTAACAATGGACATGGGGTAAAGAATGGAGTTCGGCTGGTTGTGGAAAGTTATGCCCGCCATTCACCCTCCTGCGTGACACCCAAGGGAAATGCTTGTGTCCCAAGTAACATAGACCTTGTCTCTTCTCCCTGAGGACTTAAAATTATACTAGGACTCCCTCTTGCTTCTGGGTTAGGAAATGATGGGAGCTCCAAGGACGTGATAAGATAGGGGAAGGCTCCTTGTATTATCTCTATGTTTTTCTGTTGCTTTTCTCTGCCTTGTACTTTGTCCCCTTCTGACAATATATTAGGTTCTACATACCCAGGACATTACTTAGGCTTCTACACCATTGCTCATATTTTCCCATCGTGTCCCCTGCCTAAAGACTGCCTCTGATTCACAGTAAAGCCTCGGTTCTCCTACTCATCCCTCTCAACCCCACCACCCTATCCTGAATCATGACAAGTTCTGCTGACCTCAAATGATATTTGATCCACCACATAGTAACTTTGCATTCTCATCTATATCCCCTGCTAGTCTCTGAATTCGTAAGGCAGGAATATTTTCTGTGCATTTTTGGCACCAATCACAGTGCCTGACACACTAACTAGACCAGTAATGGCCAACCTTTTAAAAACAAGTGCCCAAACTGCAACCCCAAACCCTCTTATCCATCGCAAAGTGCCAACACTGCAATTAAGCCTGAATACTGAGGTTTTAGTTTAGGAAAGACAGTTCATACATTAACATCTTTTGTCTTAAAAAGAAAAGCACAGTAACACAAGTGTCATAGGTTTGCCACCGCTGTACTAGATGCTTAAAACATGCCTTATGAACGAAGCTGCTCCGAATGCCAGCCTGAAGGAGCAGTTGCTCTTTGAAGACAAACACCAGTTATAACTCGAGGCGAGAGGACTCTGTGCGGCTGAATTCTGTCCTTGCAGGACGTGATCCTTGTTAGAGAAAAGACAAAAACTGAAGTACAGGTAAGATGTGGGAAGTGTCATCGCCAGATCCCAAGGGAAGAAGTAGGAGCAAAGAGGGGGAGAACTGGCTGGCCTAAGTCAAACTTAGCTAAGCTAAACTGGGCCAAACCAGAAACTGAAGCTCGAGTTATTGAGCCAATGGAAGGAGGGGTCTAAGAAAAAGAGACACATGGAGTCTGAGGGCTAGTAAAAAACATGAAGACCTGAATTGAATTATGAGGATTAAAGTTACCACAGAAAGAGATGCAACTGAAGTCAGATGATCTTTGACCATTACAAAGATATCTGTCTAACTGACAGTGGCTTTGGCATTCAGTTAATAATGCTTTGAAACCTATTTGAGCAGATCTTCCTAGTTTTTGCATGACAGTAAAGCATATCAGAAGAAAAGAGTTTTACTTATCTGTACTTATTATTGTATAAATTTAAGAGGTACAATATAATGTTTTGGATTTTATTTATTTTTAAAATATACATGGCTCAAAGGTAAAAAAATAACAATATATAGATTAGTAGTGCTAGAAGTGTAGCTCAGTGATAGAGCACTTGTCTAGCATGAGTAAGGCCCTGCACTGAAAAAACAAAAAGCAAAAAGAAATTTAAAAAAAGGAAGAAAGTTCTGATCTTCTCTTGTTCCTACCCATGCTGTTCCCCTTCTCTAATTAACCATTTTCGTATTTTAGTTGCATTCTTCCACTGTTTTTATGTATATGCAAGTGATAAAATGTTCATTTACTTGCACTACTTTTCCTTTCTGTGTATCAAAAGCAGAAGGAAAATGTTTAAACTAAGGAAACTTCTAGCATGACAAGTCTATTGGCTTCACAGACTCGCAACACCCTTGAACTATAATTCTGCTTTAATTGTTTGATATGTCTTTTGCTTCAGTTTTCCATGTGGGTAAAAATTTTATTATGATAGACTCAGGTCAAAAACTTAATTATTGCTTTATAAATGATTATAAATTATTGTAAAATAATATATTTGAAAAAATATATTTGAGATTTTCTTCAAAATCAACTCAGGAATATAGATAAAACTACCTCGGCTGTGACTTTGTAATTCATGCAGCTGTATGTTGGTTACACTGTGATTCACTATATTACTCTAATTATTTTTAATAAGTTTGAAATGTTTTATAATAAAAAGGCTCAGAAATATGTAGTGACAATCATGCACCTACTTAAAGAAGACTCTAAATTTTTGGAAATACAGTGTTTCTTTGGTTAAAAATTAATGAATGTCAGAAATATTTCCCTGAAGATAGAAACAAAATTCTACAAAATTAGCAAACCAGCCACTGGGGAATGTCAAATACCATGTAGGCAATTTGAATCCCAGGAAATGTAAAACAATAATGAACTACCAACTCCAAGAGGAATTCAACCCACTCAGCAACAATTCGCTTCTGATCCAGGAGGAGCAGAGCTGATGTAGAAACCCACACCAACACGTAGAATCACAGTTCATAATGGGGAGACTGGATTAAAATAATAGAGTTCAGAAGCCTATCTTTTTCATTATGATGAATTCCTTAAAACAAAATTAGTGTTTTGTCTTTTATTTTCTTCTTTTTTCATTTTTAATATCTTAGGAAAACAAGACAGAGCGCTATCACAAAGTGGAGAGTATACTTACCTCATGGCCAGCCAGAAAGAGATAAAGACAGAGAGGGAGAGAGAGAGAGAGTGCAGCAGGGGGGAGAGAGAGAGAGAGAAAGAGAGAAAGGGAGAGGAGAAGACAGGCAAGGACAGGAGAGGAGAGGAGAGAAGAGAAGAACAAGAGAAAACAAGGTCCCAATACTGCCTTCAAAGTCACACCCTCAGTGACCTAAGATTCTTCCATTAGGTCCCCTTTCTAAAGGTCCCAGCACTTCTAGTAGTGCCACAGGCTGGTGACCAAGCCTTTGAGCTTAAGGGTCTTTGGAGGACATTTGAGATACAAACCATAACAATTATCTTAGCTATTTTTATGGGGATGAAAAGCCAACTTAGATTATTTCCAATATAAATTGTACAGTCTAGGGCAATTAAAATTTTCATTGTTTTTGTTTTGTTTTGGTTTGGTTTTTTGAGACAGAGTCTTGCTGTGTAGGCCAGGCTGGTCTTGAACTCACTAATTAGCCCAGGCTGGCCTCGAACTCAAGGCAGTCCACCTGCCTCAGCCTTGCGAGTGCTGGGATTACAGGTGTGCACCACCATGCCTGGCTGCAAGTAGATTTTTTTAAAAAGAAGTATTTTTGACATGCTAAGATAATGTAATCAAATAAAATGCTCAATTAAAGCCACAAAAGGCAGACAAAGAAAAGAATTAATGATCAAGGGTAATAAATATAAATCAGTTAAAATATGTAGACATTGATCCAATTATTTAAGTCATTATTTTTGTTGTAGGTGATCTAAATACATCATTTCAAAGACAGACGCTGTCAGAGTGAATAAAAATAATTAGACCCAATTATATGTTGCCTCAAAGAAACACATTTTTTTTTTTTGAGACAGGCTCTCGCTATGTAATCCAGACTGGCCTTGAACTCATTATGTAGCCCAGGGTGGCCTCAAATTCACAGCAGTCCTCCTGCCTCAGCCTCCCAAGTGCTGGAATTACAGGCATGAGCCACTGTGACTGTCAAGAAAGACATTTTAAATATAGAGACACAAACACATTCAAAAGTATAGAGGTGGGAAAGAAGTCCATGCTAACACCAGTCAAAGGAAAGATGGCATAGCGATGCTGATTTCAAACAAAGTAGACTTCAGAGTGAGGACAATTATAGAGGATAAAGGGAACATTACATAATGATAAAGGGTCAGTTGTCCAAGAGGACATAACAATCTTTAATAATGTACATGCAACTAACAGTACAACCTCAAAATACATGAGGCAAAACTCATAGAACTGCAAGAAGTCAATAAATCAAACATTATATTTATAAAACTCTAGCTAAACAATAAATTGATAATGCCCAAATTAAACAGAACCCTTATGGCTGATCCCATGGAAATAAAAAAGGTAATAAAAGATCATGAACAACCTCATTATTATAAATATGATGATTTGAGCAAAATGGACCAATTCCTTGAAAAACATAGACTAGCAAAACTTACACTAGAAGAAATAGATCTTGTGACTAGACCTCTACATATTAAATAAATTGAATCAACAACTTGTAATCTTCCAAAACAGAAAGCAACGGGCCAGGTAGGTCCACTGGTGAACTCTACAGAACATTTAAAAACAAATGACGCCATTACTTTTTAATCTCTTACAGCAGCTAGGAGCAAGAACACTTCGGACCTCATTCTACAAGGTTAGCACTTCTCTAATATCAAAAGCAGACAGACAACAAGAAAGGGAAGTTGTAGGCCAATATTTCTCATAAACATAGATATAAAAACTCTTAGAAATGTATTGGCAAATCAAATCCAACCATGTATAAAAAGAATGTATACATCAATGTGAACATTACAACACAGGGAGATTTATTGCAGATATGCAAGGCTGAATCAACATTCAAAAATCAAGATAATCCTTCACACACACACATACTGCAATTTCAGAGCAATGCAGCAGAAGCAGATGTGGATTTATTTGTATTTATCTTACTTGGAGGCTTTTGTGTGCTTCAACTTAGAACCCATCTTTCCTTCAATTAAAAATATTTGAATCCATTTGTGTTGGTTTGTTCATTCCATACCTCCTTGCTTCCAGATCTCTCCTTCTCTCCTATTCTTGACATCAATTTCAATACATTAGTTTTTCAGTTTATCTTTCATGGCTAGTAACTTCTCTTCCATACCACACTCTTTAGGCTGTGTTCTGAGCAATTTTTAAAAGTATATTCCTATTTTTTAATTGTACATGCTTACAGTACATAATGATTACATTCATTGTGGGGAGTTAATACACATCCTTAACACATCTTAATCCTTTTTTATCCCATTTCCTCTCTCTTTCCTGAGTTCTTTATGTATACCAGATATTAGTCCTTTGTCCAAGGTATAGCTGGCAATTTTTTTCCACATTCTGTAGGTTGTCTCTTCACTCTGTTGGTTGTTTCCTTTGCTGTGCAGAAGCTTTTTAATGAACAGACACTTCTCAATGTAGAATAAGTATAAATAGCCAATAGAACACGAAAACTGCCATTAGAGAAATACAAAAAAAATTTATTTTTGGTACTGGGGATCAAACTCAGGGCCTTGTGCTTGCGAGAAAACACTCCAGCCACTGAGCTAAATTCCCCACCCCGAGAAATACAAATTTAAAAAACATTCCATCTTACCCTAGAGGGACTAGCTATCATCAAGAAATCAAACACTAACAAATGCTTGTGAGGCTTCAGGAACAAGGGACTCTTCTACATTGTTGGTGGGAATGTAAACTAATACAACAATTATGGAAATCAGTATGGAGAGTCCTCAAAAAACAAAATAAGAATTCCATTCGACCCGTCTATTCCCCAAAAGAGTTAAAGATATCATTATGACAGTGATATATGCATACCCATGCTTATAGCAGTACAGATCAGAATAGTTAAATCTTGAAAGCAGCCTATATGTCCACCAACAGATGAGTGGATAAAGAAACTATGGTATTTATAGACAGTGGGGTGCTATTTTTCCATAAAGAATGATAAACTTAGTAAAAGACCATAACGTTAAATGAAATAAATCAGACACACAAGCTTGAATAACCCTTGGTTTCTTTTATATAGGAAATCCCTCCCAAAAAGAAAAAAGAACCCAAACTGTAAACAAAGAGCAAGTTAAAAGGTAATAGGAGAAAGAGAGATTTTTTTGCAAATGGGAAGAGGACCCATTTGGAGAGAGCCATATGGAGGGAGGGGGACCCTCGGGGAGGGAAGGGGATTAAAAAAAAAAGAATTAAGATGCATTATGTATATGCACCAACTCCCCACAAGGAATGTAATTGCTATGTACTACAAACACATACTAATACAAAAATAAAAACTGAAAAAAAACCCCAAATTCTATCTTCTGTATGTGTATATCGAGTTTCTCTGACACTATTGGTTAAAAGGGCTATAATTCCCCCAACACATATTTTTGGTTACTTTGTTGAATAACAGATATCTAAATGTGCCTCTGTTTCTGTATCCTTTATTCTATTCCATTGATCCGCATGTCTTTTTTATGCCAACACCATGCTGTTTTTATCACTGTAGCTTTTTAGTATAACTTGAAATCTTGAGTTGATGATGCTTCCCACTTTCCACTTGTTACCCAGGATTGCTTTTGCTTTTCTGGGTTCTCTTCTGGTTCCATATGAATTTTGGGAGTGTTTTCTCTAGGTCTGTGAGAAATGCTGTTGGTATTTTGGTTCAGATGCATTACATTTATATATCAGTTTTGAGAATAAGGCCCTTTTAAATTATTGGTTGTGCCTATCTGGGAATAGGGAGCATTTCCCCATTTTCTCAAATCTTCTTTAATCTCCTTTTTCAGAGTTCTATAGTTTTTGTGATAGTGGTCTTTCACTTCCTTGACTAGGTTAATTTGTAGACATTTAAATTTTTGAAGCTATTATGAATGGTATTGTTTTCTTAATTTCTTTCTAAGTGGGCTTATTATTGGTGTTCAAGAACACTGTTGACTTCTGTGTGTTTTGTATCCTGCTACCTTGCTGAATTTATAAATATCTACTAAATGTGACAACTATACCACTGTTAACAATAGAAATGAATTCAACAATGATGGCACAGAGGTAACTAAATATCTAAAGATTAATAAAACTTAATAGCAATACTATAAGGGAAACAGAAGAATGAAAGAAGTATAATTTGAAAATAAAGAAAAGATGAGAAGGAAGAGAGAAAATAAGGTAAAGAATCCTATTAAGGACAAAAAGAAAATTAACAGAATTAGATAAAATAATCAAAGAGAACAAAGAAGAAAAAAGACACAGCAAAATAAAGAAAAAAAATAAGGGAGTTGGGGATTTAGCTCAGTGGTAGGGCTCTTGCCTAGCAAGTGTTAAGGGTCTGAGTTAGATCCTCAGCACTCCCCCCAAAAATGAATAAATTACCCACACTAGCCTCAAAGTCAGGCTCCTTCTGCCTCAGTCTCCCAGGTAGATGGCATTACACATGCACACAAGTGTGCGCCTGGCTGTCAATAGTTTTTCTTATTCATTTCTGGGCATTCTTTTTTTCTTTTTTTAAGTGATGGCAAAGTTTATGTTAAAAGGCAGAAAAGAAGTTTGGGAGAGAAACTGGCTCTGCAGAGCAAGCTTGGGCTGAACAAAGAGAAAAAGAGGGTAAAAGCAAAACTAAAATACATGCTACATCTGGAGGACACAGTATGTGCTGTCACGGAAAAGCATGATAGCCGGGCAATCTCTAGCTGCAGCGTGAATCCTTCATCAGATATGCGCTTTATAAATACACTGTCCTACTCTGTGATGGAGCTTTTCACTCAAAGATTCTTTCATTAAGAAGATTCTAATTATAATGTAGTTCAATGTATCAATTCTACTTCCTTACCTTTTATATCTCAATTAAGAGATATTTGCCAACTCTAGGTCATCAAGATATCCTCCTTTTAAAAATAAGTTTTATTGTTTACATTTCATAATTACATTTATAATTCATCATTTTTTTAATGTGATATGGGTTTGTAGTCAGGATTTACTTTACTCCTTAGCATTAGCTATTTGACCTAGCACCACTTATTGAAAAGACAATTCTCTCCCCTACTGCACTGCAGTGTAATTTGTGTCATAGATCAGCAAGACAAGGTAGGTCTATTTCTAGACTTTGAGTTGTTCCATTGATATATTTTCATATCTTGTATTGGTGCCATGCTTTCTAAATTTTTGTGTCATTATATTTTTTTGGTGTCTTGTTCAATCAACTCTATTTGTTCTCTTCCAAATGTGTAATAACTAGTTTTGAACCTTTGTATGTCCATATATACTTTAGAATTTTTAAGTTGTCCTGCTCAATTGTAGAATTTTGATTGGGTTTTTTAATTCGTAGATTATTTGGAGAAGATGTGACATTTTTACAATAGTAAAATTTTGAGTCCATAAACATGAACTGTTTCCTAGTTATGTAGCTTTTCTTTAATTCTCCAGTAATGCTTTGTATTTTTTGCCTTGAGATTATGTACATTTTAAAATACATTTCTGAGTATTTTATTGTTTGATGATAATATAATGGGAAACTTAAAGAATTAATGTTTTTTTCCTTTTTTGGGGGGGGGATTGAACTCAGGGCCTTGTGCTTGCCAGACAAGCACTCTAACCACTGAGCCAAATCCCCAGCCCTGAAGAATTAATGTTCTGAGTGATCAATAATGGCATGTAGGTATATGACTGATTTTTGCATGGTGGTGATTTTTTGCATGCATTTGGTGATGTAAATTCATTAAAATCATTTATTATTTATAATAATGTTGCTTGGATAAAATGTTGAATAGAAGTAAGAGTATGGGCATCCTAATTTTGTTTAACTTTTTCTTTTTTTTCTAATCTTGTTTTAATTTTAGAAATCTAACAACATTTCACCATTAAATATCAGATTTGATGTGACATACAATCAGAATTTTTTGGGAGATACATTTTACTGAACAGTAAATTTTCTTCTGTCTCTACTTTGTGAATAGTTTTTATCATAACAGGTACTGAAATTACTAAATGTATTTTCTGCATAAGATAATCTTTATTTCCTTTGATCTGTTAGCATGGTGAATTACATTGATATTTTTGAATGTTAAATCAATCCTACTTTCATCCAACAGCTGTATCCTAGCTACTTTCCTGTCACTGGGACAAAATACCCAACACCCAAAAATTAAAAGAAGAGGGTTTTATTTAGGCTGATGGTTTCAGTCCTTGGTCAGCTGGCTCCAGCACAGCAGCAGGGTGACAGAGCAGCATGTTGGAGGAAAGCTGTTCAAACCGAGATAGACCGGAAGCAGAGAGAGATGGCAGAAGCTGGGCACAGAGACACACCCTTCCAGGTCGGGCCCCCATAACCCACCTCCGACCAGGCTCCACCTCCTAACAGCACACTCAGCTGCTGAATTCAGCAATGGAGGCACCACTCATGAGTGTGGCACCCCGTGATCCAATCACCTTGAGACACACACATGAGAATTTGGGGAGACATTTGAGATCTAAAGCATTATAATTTAGTCAAATGTTATACTTTTTGTGTATTATTTGGTTTGCTAAATTTTGTTTAGAATTTGAATATTCATATTAATTTATAAGATTCATTTATAATTCTTTTTAATATCTTTGTCTACTTTTATTAAAAGTACACATTGATTTGATAAAATGAGCTATTTCCATATATATGGAGATTTTCTAATTATTGTCACTTTGAATTAGTGCTTCTTCTAGACTTCGACTAACTTTTCTCATCTGTGTTATCTTTCCAATGTCAGATGTTTTCACATATTTCTCCAACTTTCATGTCTACTTAGTGGTGAGGATGATTTGAGTATCTTATGTAACTGCCAGAAACTTCTTCACTTCGTCCATGTTCTTCATCATGGAAAACACTGAGCTCTTGCATGGAATATGCCACCTCTCATTCTTATCTTAGAAGAAGTTGTGAACCCTTTTTTGTCTTCCAGTAAAGTAGGCCTCTGGTTATGACTCCAGGACACAATGGTTTATTCTGAGCCCTCGTCTTTTTTGAGTTGATGGTGAAATATTAAAAATGTTCTAGATGCCTATTCTGTTCAAGGTACTGTTCAAGGTGCTGATGATACCTAAATGAATAATACATTAGCTCAGATTTCAAGAAGTGTACTCTTAATAAAGATGTTAAAGCATAATGTCAGTGTTGAATGATAAGTCAGCAGATTTAAGTAAGTAGTATCCAGGAGACAGAGAGGGGGACAATTAAATTAGACTTGGGGAACTATGAAAAGATTCTGGTGAAAGATGAGTAACAAAGAATGAAAAGTTGCTTAAGAAAATAAGAAGTAGAGGCACAAAAACAGACCCCAGGACCAATGGAACGGATTAGAAGATAAAGAAACAGGTCCAAACACTCTCAGTCACCTTACCTTTGACGAAGGCGCCAAACACCCTCACTGGAAGAAAGACAGCCTCTTTAATAAATGGTGCTGGAAAAACTGGCTCTCCACATGCCAAAGGTTAAAACTAGATCCATATCTTTCCCCATGCACTAAGCTAAAATCAAAGTGGATCAAAGATCTAAATATTAAAACAGGAACACTAAATCAGTTGGAAGATAGAATAGGTCGAACTCTTGAAGACATAGGTGTAGGCAAGGACTTATGAACAAATCCCCAGTTGCCCAGGAAATATCACAAAGAATCAACAACTGGGACCTGATCTTATTAAAAAGGTTTTGCACAGCAAAAGAAACCACCAACAGAGCAAAGAGACAACCCACAGAGTGGGAAAAAATTTTTGCCAGCTATTCCTCTGACAAAGGACTAACATCTCGAATATATAAAGAACTCAAAAAAATCAGACCCCTCAAATTTAAAGGCCCAATCCAAAAATGGGCAACTGAAATGAATAGACACTTCTCAGATGAAGAAGTAGAAACAGCAGATAGACATATGAAAAAATGTTCAACATCACTGGTCATTCGAGAGATGCAAATTAAAACAACCCTGAGATTCCACCTCACTCCACAAAGAATGGCTATTATCAACAAATCAGCCAATAACAAATGCTGGAGGGGCTGTGGAGAAAAAGGAACCCTT
>PVJO010021268.1:0-30273 GCA_004026905.1 Hystrix cristata | reverse complement strand
TTTAATTTTTTTGAGTTCTTTGTATATTCTAGATGTTAGACCTTTGTCTGATGGATAGCTAGCAAATATTTTTTCCCAGTCTGTGGGTTTTCGCCCTACTCTATTGGTGATTTCTTTTGCTGTGCAAAAACCTTTTAATAGCATGTGGTCCCAAGTACTGATTCTTTGTATTGTTTCCCGTGCAGTCTGGGTTTTGTTCGAAAATACATTTTATGTCAAATCCCACTGGCTAGACAAGCAAAAAAGAAAGTAGTATGAAGACTAAAGTTAAGGAGTAAATCTGTTCCTATTTGATGTAGCACTGTGGTTCTTCTAGTTTAACTTTTCTATATTACTTGGATTGATTTATTGAAAAGATTCATTTCAACTTTGCATGATCTGATACTAGGTTTCAAGTAAACTTTACTGATACTAAACTCACAAATATTTTAATGAATGTGGATAAATGAAAGGCCTACAGATCTGAGAACTTTCCTAAAAAATCTAACCAATTGAATATACTTCAATAAACCTGTTGGTTCACAAAAATACTGCTAAATCTCTGTAATATTTTAAATTTTTCGTTTAAACAAATCTGTGCAAGGTTTGGTTACTCAAGCATGTAGTTATTCTGCCACATGATTTTTCTAAAATTTAATTCTAAAAGTAACAAGAATGCTGGTTGAGATCACAAAAGCATTTCAAAGAATTTAAACAACACCAAAATATAGGAGTATTATGTGATCTTGTTGTATATATAACAGAAATTCTTCTAAATGGGTATGAGACAAGTTCCCATGAGTTCTTCAAAAAATAAAGATCTCCCTCTCTTTCACTCTCTCTGTCTCCCAACCGTCTCTCATTCTTGTGACATCACATATGAGTTCATAAGCTATATGTGGGCATTCATAGCCAGGGCTATTTTTCTGTTGGTCTGAAATATTACCTAGATGAGATGAGTAAGAAGCGTTGAATATGAATTTTGTACAAGGTAGAACAATTACTAAATAATAGAACAAAAAAGATACATTTTAATATTATGTATAATTAAGGAAACACATAATTAAATGAAATATCAACCATATGTCTGAGGGATATGAAACAGTATTTTTAAAAGTTCTTATTCTACACATTCTAAACACTAAAAGAATACTGGAGAAAAATAATGATTTCAATTTTACTTTTTCTTGTAAGTTACTTCTAGCAAATTATAATTAATATAATTTAAAAATTAGACTTTCAGAACTTAAAACATAAAATAAAAATGTATTTATTCAATTTCCACTTGAGTTCAAAACCTAACTGCTGAGATTTTATTTCCATTATCTTTTTAGTTATCTTAACATATTTTTGAAACCCAGAAAAAAATCAGTTGTAATCATAGATAAAAAAATTTATGTTAATTACTAAAAATCATTTTCTATGCACAGGTGGTATATATTTATATAATGTTTCCCACTTGAACTAGAAATAGATATTAAAAAATTCTTGCATTAAATATACAGCTATACTTAATGTTTTCCAATGATGTTTTTCTCATCTTTAAACTATTTATGCAAATAAGTACAATAGACTAAACTAACAATGTATAATATTTTTACCATAAAACATATAAATTTTTAATCAAATTAGTATTTTTAATTAATTTAGCATCAAAGAATAAGGATTAGGTAACTTTTTCTACTTTCTAGTAAAATGTTCTTTTCATAATAGAAACTTTTGGGCTGGGGATTTAGCTCAGTGGTTAGAGTGCTTGCCTAGCAAGCACAAGGCCTTGAGTTCGATTCCCAGCACCCAAAAAAAACAAACAAAAAAAACAAACAAAAAAAAGCAAGGCATAAATAGAAACTTTTATTCTAACAGTAATAGTTCTGAGAAGATTGATACTGAAGGAAAAATATGTATTTAGGGGAAGATAAGGGTATAAAAGGCAGATGAAAATAATTGAAAAATCTTTTAGTACAGTAATTGTACATAGTTAGCGGAAAAGCTTGGTAGGAATAGAGAAGTTTTGCTATGAAATATTATCTTATCCTTTATCTAATTACTGTACTGAGAAAATTTATTAATAAATATCGAAAGTGTGCCTCTAAACATATTAGCAGATCATTCTTTTTATCTTCTAGAAAAGAAATGATTCTAGTAATATGTTTATATTTCTTTTTTTTTTTTTTTTTTTTTTTTTTTTTTTTTTTTTTTTTTTTTTTTTTTTTTTTTTTTTTTTTGTAGTGCCGGGGATCGAACTCAGGGCCTTGTGCTTGCAAGGCAAGCACTCTAATCACTGAGCTAAATCCCCAGTATGTTTATATTTCTTAAACAGAATAACAATAAGTACTCCAAGAACAATATCAACGTAGATATTTATCATTATACAACCTGTATGTAATTCATTTTATTGTACTAATATGAATATTCCTGGCACTATTTGGGATTAGCCAATTTTTTATAGAATCTTCTATATCATCTTCAAAGTTGTAAACTTTTTACAAGTCATTTCTTCCTGTAAGAAATAACTTGTTTATATAATGCAACATGTTCTGGATAGGAGCTCTAATATTTAAAATACCCACAGTTGTGTATATTTTATAAACTCTATTAATATTAAAATAATTATAATAAATGCATTTTCTAAAACTTTACTTCTCTCAGAAACTTAATACATATATATTTAATTAATCTTTACACGGTTTAATACAATTTATTTAAGGCATTGAAGACACGGTTTTCACACTTAAAGAAGAAATTACATGATGATATCAATCTCAGTCATGTCTTACTTGTCTTGACTTTTTGGAGTGTTTTAACTTCATTGTAAGAACATCTTGTAAGTGTCAAATTCCTTGACTTCGCTTATTCTCTTTTACTTTCGAAGTATTCAACCTCTTCTCATATGTGAAGAACCAGATGAAGAGACCATTTTCCTCAGAAACCTAGCAATTTCAAGTAAGGCAGTCTTGCCAAAAATATTATAAAAAATGATACAGAATTTTTCATAGGGCTTTCTGCAAAATCAGTAACTACAATAAAAGAATAGTTTTGTATATTTTTCAGGAATATAGTATACCTGAAAGTGTCTATAAAAATATTTTGACACATTTAATTAAAAGATGGCCTTCTTTGTTGAATAGAGTGTGAAAAAATTATTGTTTTTACTTGCTGTTACCCACATAGTTCACATCCGAAAGGATTTTTGATATTTCACCTCACAGAGTAAAGTAGATCGCATATAGTCATAGCAGAATCACAAGCCTTCCTTGTAGATACCCACCACATAAATTTTATTTATACCATGCAGTGATATAATTCAGCAGAATCTGCCAATGTTTTCCTTTTCTAAATATAATAACACACACAAATATATTTTTTCTTTAACTATTAATTGATTTTATTTTGTTTGCTTTTTCCACAGTGTCAAAATACCTAATAATAACAATTTATAAAAGGAAAGAGTCATTTTGGCTTATGGCTGCAGTGATTCAGTCCATGGTAACCTAGGTCCTTTGCTTTGAGGCCTGGAAGAGCATGGCAGCAGTGCTTCTTCTGACAGCCACAAAACAGAGTGTTAGAGATCCTGAGAGAAGGGGACTAGAGACCAGACATAGTCTGAAGGTCATTCCTGCATTACTCAGTTACTTCACCCAGGCCACACCTCACATTTCTATTACTCCTCATTAGTACCATCAAATTCTCATCTTTCAGAATAGCTCTCTTATCATAGATCATAAAGCCTTCAAGATACAATTACTTCCCAAAAGTCTATGAGCAGTCAAGCCTTCAGCAGAGTGAGCTTTTTTTTTTGGGGGGGGGGGTTGTGGGGGGACATTTTGCATCTCAAGAATAATCATGCAATATATAGAAATTTTCTATTTGTTTTATTTGAAGTAAATATTACGGAAGAAATTCAAAAATTGCCACTGCAATGTACCTTTAAAGTTTCTAGAAATGAAGTATTTTTTTTTTTAATTTATGTTTTAGAGTGGAAAAATTACTAAGTGATTTAGGTAAGTCCATGTTTAGATAAGTGTAGAACCTATGAGAGATCATCTAACAGTTACTTTATAAATCTCATACTCCACCTGATTTTTAAAATTGTTTTTCAACTAATCAAGCTGGGTTTTTTTTTTTTTTTAAATTTGTTTTGTTTTGTTTTTCCAGTAGTCATCTTTTTCAATTTTCTTTCCCTGGTCTCTTCTCTATCCAAGAGAACAAAACTGAAAAATTCCACCATTTGAGTAACCATATGTAATGATTTACTGTTGTTCATTTTCCTAATGGAAAGTAACATCAGCAAGTCTGAAAGCAGAGGAAAGAAATCAGGGTATTCTTCTCCTGCTTTGCCACAGCTATGAACATGGCCGAGATAGATGCTACAACTCCTCTTGGGTGTTACTTGTTCCATAAATCCAATGCTGTTTGGGATTTGAGGTGATATCATCCGTTTTCTTTTAATCTATAAGGGTTAAAATGAGTTTCATTAGTGCCATCAAAGAAATAAAATACTAAAAATACCAATTATATTCAAACTTAGATATAAATGAAAATATTGAGATTCTTTTTCTTAAAAATATTTGCTAAAAGAAAAATTAAAAGTATTATTTCAAATTCAGGAGAGAAAAACAATAGAACTGCCTCATTCCAATAAAGATGAGAATGCCAGTATATTTAGGAAAAAAAGAAACAACTTACTGGTATTTATATTCTTTAACGTATTCATTTTAGTAGATTAGCATTGGCACCTTAAGAATTATGTAGTTGGGCTGGGGATTTAGCTCAGCTGTTAGAGTGCTTGCTTTGTAACCACAAGGCTCTGAGTTTGATCCCCGGCACCAAAAAAAAAAAAAAAAGAATTATGTAGTAGCATTTAATATTCTTTCTCCTTAGAATGCTATGTGTGTTTTACCTTCTCTGTGCAGCATCACCCAGTAAAGTGGTATTGTCAAAGGCCCTGGTTCTTCCTGACTTGGACATGCAAGGTCAAAATACGGTATTTCTAACTCTAGTCACCATACTGTAAATTATTTATTTATTTATCCTACATCAGACTCCATATTTATTTATCCTACGTCGGGCAGTTTGTTAACCATTGCCCAACATTTCCCTATTTCTTCTAATTCCCTGACTCTGGTAGCCACTATTTTATTATCTGCTTCTATGAATTACATGTTTTTAGATTTTACATGTAAATGAGACAAAGATATATATTTCTTTTTGTGCCTGATTCCTTTCATTTAGCATAATGTCCTGGGGTTCATAATGTAGTCACAAATGCCATATTCTTAAGAGTTAAGTCTGAAATACATGTTATGCATATACGTCATAGATATCTTCCTCACATATGTATGTAGCTGTGATGTGCGATCAAAAGATATGATGGATTTTAAATTAAAAACAATTACTATAGTAAAAAATGCATTGCTAATTTCCTTCAAAATTCTCCCCCTGGCTTTGAACACAGTTATCCCATCTTCCACAATTGTCCTTAGTTGCTCTTTCCTGACTGCTCCCACATTCTGAATTCAAAGTTTATGTCAATCTTTTTTAAAAAATATTATGGCATGTTCTCTTCCACCTTTACCCTGGATTTGGCACCATGTGACTTCTGGCTCTTCAAATGACCATGAAAAGTAAATGTTCAGGACCTCAAGTCACCTATAACAGCAAAATTAAAGACAAATATTAAAGAGGAGTTCCAGAGCTGCTTCAGAAATCAGAAAGAATGATGGGATAAGTGTTCAAAGTGGGGGAAGTATTTTGAGGAGGATTAAGGGCAATACGTCTTTTACTATATTTTTTAAAAATTTAACCTTTCACCTTATCTTTTGATTACCCCTGTGTATCACAATTTATTATACTTTTCCACTATACCCTTCTACCATGATGTTTACAGCTCACTATAGGCCTAAATATTCTTATTTTTAAGGCTAAATAATGCATATATTATTATTTAGAGCGAGAGAGAAAGAGACAGAGGGAGATGAGAAATTCTTTAATCATTCATCTGCCAATGGATTGAGGGACACTTAAGTTATTTCGCTATGCTAATAATGCAGCAATGAACTTCAAAGCACAGTTATCTCTTCTTTGTACTGATTTCATTTCCTTCGTGTATGAATTGCAGAAGTCAAATTTCAGTAAATCAGTGAGTTCTGTTTGTAATTTGTTGAGGAACCTCTGTACTATTTTCTATTCCCACCAACAATGTTGTAAGAATTTATTTTTTTCTTCACACTCTAACATTGGCTACATTTTATATTTTTGTAAATATTCATCCTTACTGGTGTGAGATAATATCTCCTTTTGTTTTTGAGTTTCCTTTTCCTGATAATTGGTGATTCTAAGCACGTATGAATGTACAAACAGGATATTTATATGGCTTCTTTGACAAAATGTATATGCAGGTCCTTTGCCCATATGTTCAGACGGTTGTCTAGGTGGCTACATTTTTTTTTTCCCTACTGATTTGTATGAGTTAATTTTACATTTTGAGTTTTAACATTTTAGCGATGCCACGATCCGCATGGCCAAGTTGAACAGGGCAGAAGAGCAGTGGGCGATGAAAGAAGAGAGTCTCACAGGACAGGTGGGACCAGGTGGAACCATCGGCCTGATAAGCAGAATAGCTGCCCCTGCGAAGCGCAATCTTTATTTATAGGCCTCAGTGCAATCTTCACTTACAAGCTTCAGCAGGGCATAATAAAAAGGAACGTGCTGAGTCATTTGAAACAAAGGTAAACAACTTGCAAAAACAAAATCAGAAGGCCAGGACAGCTTGTGGTATTATCAAGAATTGCAATACAGGGAAATGGGTACAGAATAAACTTTTGACCTGGGGCCCTGCCAGCCAGGCCTGTTACTCTGCAAAACCAATACAAGCAAGTCTTCCGGCCTTAGGACCCTGTCCACTAAGGCTACAGGTGAGGAGCCAAGGAGTGTTTCCTTAAAATGCTCCCTATCTAGCCGGTGAAGGAGATCTGGGGAAATGGGGCACATGCAGCAGTGTACGCCGAAGTCTTTCTGTGATGGCCCGCCGGTGGGTGCAAAGTTGTTGGCTCCCGACAAGCAGGTACCTGATTTGTAAATATTTTCTCTAATCTTTAGGCTGCTTTTGCATTTTGTTGACATTTTTGTTGTTATTTTGCATTGTAAGAAATTTTCATAGATAATGTAGTCTCACTTATGTCTGTGTGTTTTGTTTGTTTGCTTGTTTTGCTTGAATTCAGGTGTCATATCCCAAAACTCACTGCCAAAAACAGTATCAGGGAGTTTTTCTCGTCTGTGCTGTGGTAGAACTTTTACAGTTTCAGGTCTTACACTTACTTTCGTTGATCTTTGTACAAGGTGTTAGATAAAGGTGCAACTTTGTTCTTTTGCACATAAATATTCAGCCATTTATTGGCTCCTTTCTTTAGTATGTGTTCTTTCTGCCTTGCCAAAACTTTGTCCACTCTATATGCTTGGGTCTTTGCTAGGCTTTCTGTTCTGTTACAACAGACTACACATTTATTTTTATTCTAGTATCATACTTTCTTATTACTATTGCTTTTTAATATAAATTGAAATCATAAAGTATGGTGTCTACAACTTTCTTTTTCTTTCTCGCCATTGCTATGGCTTTTCAGTTTGTTTGTGTGTTCCATATGAAGTTCAGATTCTTTTCTGTTTCTGTGAAAACCACCATTGGGATTTTGATAGAAATTGCATCAAATTTATGCATTACTTTGATTCATCTGAGCATTTTAATAATATTAATTTTTCCATGGGAAACAGTTTTCTATTTACTTGTGTCATCTTCAATACTTTATAAATATTTTATAATTTTCTGTGTACAGCTATTTCTTCCCCTTGGCTAACTGCCTACCACAGTATTTTATTCTCTTTGATACTATCGTAATGAAACTGTTTTCTTGATTTTTTTTGTTAGGTCATGGTTGATATAAAAAACGTCTTTTGGTGTGTGTTGATTGTGTATCCTGTGATTTTCCTGGATATATTGGTTGTAAGAGGCCCCCCATTTCATAGAGTTAGTGTATTCTATATATAAGGTAATTTGCAAACAGAGATAATTTCACTTTATTTTTCTTTTTGGACAAATTATATAAATAAAACTATATTTTCTATGTGGTTGTTAGTACCTTTTGTAATTGATTTATTTTGATAATTATATCCAGTATTGTGCTTAGTAGTAAGTGGCTAGACTTTGCATCCTTGATTTGGAACAGATTTTAGAGAAAAAAAATTTAGTTTTCAAGTGATTAAGATGTTAGCTTTGGGGTGTCATAAGAGAATGGATACTGAACTTTTTTAGGATTTTTTTTCTTTGTTGCTTCTGATGATCATATAATTAATATCTTTTATTCTGTTGATTTGTTATGTCACATTGTTTTATTTAAATATTTTAAACCAAACTTGCATCCCAGGGATAAAACCCATTTAACCATGATGTATATTTTTGGTGTGTTTTTTAAATAGTGTTGATGCATTTCATTAATGATCTTTGCATTGATGTTTATTTGATATATTTGCTGGTAGGAATTTTTTACTTCCTTGTCGTGTCTTTGTCTTATGATCTTGTTGAGCCTCTTAAAATGAGTGTGGAAATATTTTCTTTCCATTTTTGAACATTTTGAGAGGGTTTTTATTTTATTTTTATTTTTTTGTGCTGGGGATTGAACTCAGGTCCTTGTGCTTGTGAGGCAAGCACTCAGCTGAGCTAAAACCCCAGCCCTTGAGAGGGATTTTAAATTCTTCTTTAAATGTCTAGTAGAATTCAATATGTTGCTGTCTACCTGCGCCCAGCTCCTTCTTTTATCTCCTTCCCTTTCCAACTTTCTGCCTAATGGCTTCCATGAGTGCGCAGCTTTTTCTGTCATGCCCTTTGGACATGATGTTTCTATCTTGGCACCAGCTGACCATGCACTGAAACATCTGTGAGTATAAACCAAAACAGAACTCTCCTCCTTTAAACTGCTTTTCTCAGGGTTTTTTTCTCTCAGAAAAGAAAAACGAACAGCCTCTCAATGGCGGCACAAGTGGGGCATACATAGATTAAGACTCAGCCTGCCCTGAGAAACTTTTCTGAGTGTCGGGTGACTGTCTTCTCAGGAATCTTTTGATTGTTGCTTGTTGCGAATCTGTAAAAAATAAACCTCCTCTATGTAACTTACTGCATGCGAATGTTTTGTCTCATGAGACACATAGGCAAGGAGAAAAACAGTAGTCGAAAGTGCAAGTTGGCTGAAATGTTTAGATTCGATTTCTAATGGTTGACATCGCGATAATCTTTGCTATCCTCCATGACGTGACACTTCTCCTTCGCGACTCTTAATCAATGATCCTACTTTGTAGTATTTACAATTGTTTAAACTTGATACTGACTTTCAGAAATAAACCATGCTATTATTGTGTTTTTAAAAGTGCTATAATAATTTTAAAGATAACCTCTGTCAGATCTTCAGTAATTGCAGCATAAAAATCAAGAAGGATGGGTATCAAGTGGACCTTTAAAAAGTCAAATAGAAGTGATGTCTTCAGTATATAAAGGAATGACTATTTGTATATTGAAAATGATGTTAAAGGTTTGTTGATAGCATTGAAAGATAATTTTGGAAAGACAAGTTGAATCCAGATTGCAGAAATTTTGGGTCCTTTAATAATTTAAAAGTGATTCTTTTTTAAGAGGTAAAGAAGCGTGTGTGGTTTTTTACAGCTATTGTTATGTATAATTTTCATGCATAGAAGAAATTCATGCATTAGGAGGATGGTGAATATTGTGAAACATAGTTTAAAAAGCTACAAGGCAGATCCACAAGTTAGGGATCAGTTTCTTGCACGTGAGTGTGACTTCTTCTAAATCTAGCCTGAGTTCTAAGGCGTTCAATAAGAAGAGTAGCTGTGAAGATGGAAAAATCAGAACGGATATAAGAAATCTTGAGCTATAGAAGTGAGAGAAGCACAGAAAATGATGAAAACCTCAGGAAATACAATGAAAAAGAAAGTAATTGATCATGGGAACTTTCAGTCCATGCAATCTACGCACAACTCGTTGTTGCTTGAAGGTAATATTCTCCATTACTACAAGAAAGTCTAAAACCTAAAATAGTAAGCAGAGAAGGTGCTACATTATATCTAAAGATAATAAAATTGGATAGCCTCAAGTATTTTCTGTGAAATTTCCTTTATAGAACATTAATTATATCAATGTGTCATATTATACAGTTCTTGAGAATTCTTATGCTCCCTTCAGGAGGCTAGATTGATTTTTTTTCCACACATGAATTGTGCAGATGTAGTTAAAATAGATCTTCCCAAGTATGTAACTTTCATGCATAAGAGATTATGTTATATTGACTGTTAATTTAGAGAACAATTATTGCTAATGGATAATCTGTCCTCAAGATATGGGAAACTGACTAGAAATTCTGTATATTTGGAATATTTAATTATGAATCATATGATTAGTTTAAGGTTTCCTAATATCTAGAGTATCAGGCATTTTGAAGAAGCAGTAAAGATATGTTTTTTCCAATCATTGTGACTTATTGAAATCATTTACTATGAAAAATATTATCATTATCCATATTCTGGAAGTTTATATTTGGCAAAATGTAATTTTGTTTGGGATAAAATAGTTTATGGTATATTAATTTTCATTATTAGAACTAATTTTACTAATTATTCCCATTTCTACTTACTGCTTCCCATTTTTGAAACCTTCAGTGTACATCATTTATCAAATAATGACTCTTTGCTATTGGCATTTCATGAATTATATTCACTTCATGAGCAGTGGAAAGTAAATACTTGGGTAACTTTAATTATTGTTATTTGTGGAGGTAAGGTGACAGCTGGAATAGGACAATTCATCTCACATCCAGGGATTTTTTTTTTTTGAGCCCTAAATATGACATTTTTGGAGGCTGTTTTTAAGAAAAATAAAATCAAATAGGAATTTATAAAGATATAAATAAAATTAGCACCTTGGAAAAGGCCATAAAAAACATAAGCAGCATGGTAAATCTGCCTCTAAAAACACAGTTGTCACTATAATACTTAAACAGTAAGACAAACGTACTGCACTGAGGGAAAAACCTTAATAATAAGACATAATAGAAAAATCATGAACATTTTTTTGTTATATGTTAACAAAACCAGTAGCTAGAAAATTATATATTACTTCCCCATTTGCATTTCCAAGTAAACTATTGGGAAATTAACTAAAATTAAAAAAAAAGAAAAACCTCTCCTCTTAATACCTAAAACATAATGCTGTAGCTCATAATATACTTTTGATATAACCTTACTCATCATTAAGCATCATTAAGCAAAAGATGTTTTATTCTTCTGATGACTACATGGAACAGTGGTGGATATACTGTTTCTTGTCATTTTTGAGTGAAGAAACACCTCCAGGTTATACAAAACTGGCTCCTTATTCTTCCCACATGTATTTTAAAGTAACTAATTTGACAGTAATTTTTGAAAATCTTTAGCTTGTTCTCAGTCATGTTTTTATGCCACATTTTTAAAATTTTTTGTTATGATTTACTATTTGAAAGGTCACTCTCTCAGCACTGACTGTACAGATTATACTTTCTGTTTTTAGGTTTTAATTAATATTTTATATTTAGCCATTAATCATGTAAGCTCAACTCTCACTTTTCTTTTGTATCTTCATCATTTGTATTTTAACTTGATCTCATCTTACATGTAGACCTTTATAGCTTTAGGAGTATATTTTTAAATATACACTTTAAAGTAGATCACAATGGCATAATGTAGTTTTTATTTTTAAACCATGTAATATTTGGACAAATTCATTAACTATATCTAAGTATTTTTTTCTAAAAACATAAGGATGATAACTACTTGAATCTCATTGGGTCACTTTAATATTTATATGTGCATAATACAAATAAACTTTGAAAAGTAATGTACTACTCTTTATAAATGTAATGTTAATATTAATAAAATGATATGTCAGTGGGGTAAATGAAATATTTTACTTCCTAAAACAATATATAAATGTGTATGTGCCATGTATATAAATACTTACACAAATATGGACATAAATCAGGCTTTTCCAAAATTTGTTGAGGCAAAACTACATCAGTTTTTAAAAGTTCCAGTTTTTAACCAACTGTATGTCTACCCACAAATGATCAAATTATAATCTCTTTTGAGGAACATGGAATGTTAATTTGCATGTTATTCTTTTGATCAGACAAGTCTTTAAAGCTCTTTTTCCAAATGTTTTCATGCATTAAGAAAGTTACCCAAAATGTTTTTATTTGTAGATAACACAGAGAAATATATTTGAATATCATGGTCATTATGATATTTACAGGTGGATTAAAACATGTATGCAAATATTATGAATTGATAGACTGACACCAAACCCCTATCAAAAACCTCAATACACTATAACCATAAGACATTAAATAAGGAAATAATGTAGTAAGACATAATAAAAAAGTTCCACTCTAAAATGTGGTAGATAGATTTTTGTCTGAACGACAGTTGTATTCATAGTAAAAGTGACTATGATTCAGGATTTGGACACAATTTTTGACATTTCCTAAGGGATATTATTTTTATCAGTACAAAAATATATTTGAAAATATTAGAGATGTCTGAAGACAGATGTTGTGTGCTGCAGAGACAGGAAGAACCTGTCGGCCACCACACTTGCACAGAGGCTAATGTCCATCTGATGTACGCAATGTGTGATGCACTTAAGCCTGCATGCGTTTCCACTCTGTGAAATTAGTTTACTTTTAATAGAATAATTTTTGAGATTTTACGTGTATGTGATCATTATGAAATGATACACACAAATAAAGAAGTGCGTAAATTTCATGCATGTGGATTTTGGGCCACTCTAGAAGTAGTTAGTAGGTGCCTCTTGTTAATATCCACCCATGCTCACAAGCTGGAATATCACATGGTATCCCTCATTTAGTGAAGTAAAATGCACCTTAATCTAAGTTTTAGTTTATTATTACTATCACATTTAATAAAATTGAGGTCACCCAGATTCTAATTTTTAAAATTACTTGCTTGATTTATAAAGGTCTCTTTTTTTATTTACCCATGTAAATGGCAATTATCCATTAGTATTTTCGAAATCTTTGTTTCTTCTGTTTCCCTCAGTGGGTTTTCTCATTGAAAATTCTGTGCAAAATAATCCAAATAAATGGCCTTTACAGTCATTTTAGAGCATCTATTGTCTCATCTTTTCCTGAATGAGAAGTCAGGAGATATGAGATCTAAACGCCTCTGTTTAGCTGTGTGATTGAGATTTTTGATTGACTTTCAATGATTGGTGCCTAAATACCTTCAACAAAGAAACTAGAGATGTTTAGGTAGAAATTAAATGAATTTTGACCATTGTAAGCAGTTAGCAATGCTGTTTAAAATGATGATAGTCCTATTTTCAGGTAGGAGGTAATCTCTCAGTACTGCAGATCAATTGACACCAAGTATTAATTCACCAATTAATTATCTTGCTACTTGTTTTGGTGACAATGACTCTATATGAATTCATGAACTTGTATTAAAAATTATCAATATAATAGATGTTTATTTTACATGTAAAATGGTTGTGGTATTTCCTAAGAGGCGAACATATCAGCAAATATCTTGATACAAGGAATTTCAGTGTAAAAAAGAACACATATTAATATATGTAATTTCTAAACGTTTATCTTCATCACTTGCTCCCTGTAATTTCAGATGATTTCATTTTTTTGTAATAGAAATAATAAAATTTGTGTACTCTAATATTTTGTAACTAAATTTAATTTAATTCTTCATTTTCCCCCAAAGTATTATGGACAAAAAGGAGAATAAGAAACTATTCAAAATTAAATTAACAAAGACAAATTGAAATAGTTCTATAATTGATTCAATGTCCCATTCCCAAGAATTCACTGAGGCAAATATCTCTTTTTAGAATTGTTCATTTCATCCTAATACAACTTGAATATCATATTAGGCAAAAAAAAAAAAGTCAAAGGCCTTAAAAATATGGGGTTTTGTGTTATAAAGAGCTGTGGTTCTGATTTGCAATCTCCCACTCTCTCCAAATAAAATAAAAGCCATAAACCTGACGTCTATAAACTTAAATCTTAGTAAGGCTATTGTGTTTTCTTAGGCTTAGGATCTAACAGGTACATTTCTCAAGCAATTTCACTCCATCCCCATGTAAACTTCAATACTTTCCTCAACTATGTGTTTTGTTTTGTTTTTTTTTAAGCTGCTTCAATTTACTTTACTGCTGTTTTCCACAAACAATTGCAATAAATGTTAGCACAGGGCTTCAGTCTTAGTACAAAACTTGGGCTAAGATGACTCTCACTTGCTTTTTTTTATTTACATGATCAGACACTTAACATTTTTAATTTTACTGATATTGTTAGTTGATAGCTCTCTTTGAAGCATGAGGTTACCCGTGTATACTAAATAAACACAAGTTTGAAAGCAACATTTTTTATGACATAGTTGTAGATGTCTGACTCTTACTTTTACTTGAAAAGACTTTCCTGCACACTAGAAAAATTTTTCATGAGTATATTTTTAAAATTTTTCTACATGTTAAAATTTTACTATATTCTAAAGAAACATTTAGACTCCAGCAACCTAAATAACAAAGGGAAATATTCAAAGAACAATATTAATTTGAGAATAGAGCAGTATTATAATAGGAATATGTGTGCCATAGTAAATTATGAGATTATCTGAAAAGATTGATGAAAGAAAAATTTTAAGTGCAACAATGAGGAAGATTACATAAAATGTTTTTAAGTAGTAAACCTTGGCTAAATTGGTTAATAACAAGGATGGCATCAGTGTGGGTTTGAACAGATGGCTTTCAAAAGTTTTTTTTTTTTTTTATTGTCGTTCTATTCTATTCTATTATATTTTTTTTAAATTTTATTTTAATAGTACATTTTAGATGTACACAGTGATAACATTCATCATAGGGGATTTGTACCTGTACACGATATATCTTTTTCACTTCTTTTTTCCCATTCCCCTCCTGTCCTTTCACCACCCCCCCTTATATTCTATTTTTGTCTAATGTTATACTAGCCTTTCAGCAAGGTTGACATTCTCGCAAATTTTTTTGTTATACTTCCTTTATAACCTTCCAGATTTTCAAATATATTTTTTGTTGGGCTCTACATAAATGACTTCGGTTTCATCTTGACAGCTTTCACCGCCTCTAACACTTGGTCATAGCTGAAGAAGATATTGCCACTGGAAGAGTAACAGGATTAATACTGCTCATTTACAAAATGTGCTGAAAATTGCCCTTTTCTATTAGGGCCTAAAACATGAAAGTCAGGAAGCTCCCGTAGCCTCACACAAGCATTAAAAAATATCTTAGTATGCTTGCATCCAACTCTTATAAGCCTATGAATATCAAATCAACCTAAATCAGGTTGATGAGAAACCAGGGAAATGGGTAGGTTTCTGACAGAAGGAGAATCCTTAAAGTGGTTGTTTGCAGTTGTGCAGAGGTTGAAAAAAGAATCAGACCAAAAATATCATGAAATAATTTCAACTGGAAGTAAGGAAGGAACGAAGGAAGGGAGGAAGAAGGGAAGGGAGAAGAGGAGGAGAGATAGAGAAGAGGAAAGTTCATGTTTCTCAAAATGAAACAGACAAAAAATCAGGTTTTTAAATCGTAACAGTATCACATTTCTGGATTTTCACTAAATAAACTTTATCTATGAATCATAAACTACTGCACTAGTTTTTAGGACAGTGATAGTATCACTCATTTTTCCTCAGACTTTGCAGGATTTCTTAAGAGGAATGTCAGGCATTCCTGGAGATGCAAGTACATTTGCATTTTGTTTTTTTATCAGAGTGATCTTCAATAATGTCACTGTTAAGTGCACATTGATTCCTCGCTTTGCTAGGGCTCTCGATCCTTTAACATACAGGACATGTGAGAACCTTTATAAAACATGAAGTTCCTATGCCTAAAATTGACTTTTCCAAATTAACTCAGGAGTCATGGCTTTAGAAATCTCGTCCATCTTTCTTTCTTACCCTCAAAGACAAGTCCCTATCTGTCCTTTATATTTTTCTTCCTGGAGGTCTAATATAATTTGTTCTTGAAAAGTACCTTTGGACTTTATACAGTTTATATAATTTTAAATTTTTATAGCTTACCCGACAGAAGATAGCAAAAAATTGGCTATCCATATAATACAGGAGAAAGACAATTTTTAGAAAATTAATAAGTGGTTTTTATTTCTACAACTTATATCACAACAACAGTTAATTTTTGTGTTCTACATTACATGAAGAAGCTATAGGAGTTGGGGCTTTAGCTCAGTGGTCGAGCACTTGCCTAGCAAACACATGGCCCTGAGTTTGATCCCAGCACCCAAAAAAAAGGAAGCTATATTGTACCGTATAATGCTGATTCTCTCTAAGCAAAGTTATTAGTGTCGATTTCTAGAGGTTTGTCAAAAGATGTCTTCTGTATCCTTTTTCTAAGTGAATTAATTTCAGATCACTTGTTTAAAAGTAATATAGAAGTCAGAAAAGCAAAATAACTTGTTTGTATGGCAGGCGTGATGATTTTGTTTTTATGCAAACTACTATTTTGCCATCAAATACATGCTAAATTAATAATTTGAAATTATTCATAATTAGAATAAAATAGCTTATTCATCCATCCATGACATTGTGTGGACAGACAGATATATTAATAGGCTTAAATAAATACAAGGAAAATGCCAAGTGTTTAAGTCTAATGCACAAGATACTCTGTTAAGCATTGGAGTGAACAAGCTTCTCTTCAAGATCATATTTTAATGAACATTAAATTAAAAGGATATACGCATTTATGCTTACACTGTGTTTTAAGAGATACTGTGAAGAAAATTATGTGTATGGTTTAACTGTTACGGGAAAGGTGTAGTAGAAAAGTCCTGGCTCTGACTGGGTGACTCACTGACTGGGTGACACCGCTTAAGCGGTGACTCAGAGTCTTTGTAACATTTGAGCCGTCTTTGGAATATTTTCATCACAGAACATTTGAAAGTACTAAATTGTGTGGAACATTTGTCTTAAAGTGCTCCAGTAGTGTTTCCTCCTGGGAGGTTTAAGAATCTTTGCAAACTCGAGCTATTCTTTCCCCAGGCTCCTTACTATGCTATCTATGGCATGCTCTACAAAATTCTACAGTTCCAACATTTTTGCATTTAAAAATATCTCTATTTTGCAGCAAATATATCTTTGCTTTAACTTCAAATTACAATCCTCAACTTTTGATTATTTAGACCATTTATGTTTCATATCTTATTTTAATATCGTTGTCTTTTAAATTGCCACTTTTTCATTAGTTTACATGTGTCTTGTCTTTTTTTTATTCCATTACTACTTCTTTCATCCAAAATGAACATCTCTAACTATGTTATTTCAGTTCCTCTGTTGACCTTTCTGCTCATTTCCTCTTTGATTTACAATATATACTTCTTAATAAATTATAATCTACTTCGCATTAGTGTTGACTTAATTTCAACAAAACAGAGCAAATTTGTTGTGCTACAGCCTCATAATCATTTTTTCTATTATATCCACACAAATTATATTGGTTTATGTTATACAACTCAACATAATTTTATAATTATTGCTTTATGTATGTTTATGTATTTTAATAAAATTGAGAATAAAAGTGCTATAGATATATACTCCATATTTGTTGACATATTTCACATTCTATTACCACTTCATTTGTTCTTGTATATTTGAGTTACTTGATCTCTCTGGCTAGAGGCTTACTGATTTTGTTGAACTTTTAAAAGAAGGTGATCATCATACCCAGCTTCATTGCTGTTTTTATATAACATTATTATTCAAAATAAATGTAACTTACCACTTCGATTACTGCCAGGAAGTATAGCCCAGACTAAGGTCAATGCCAAGATGTACTTCCCTACATTTTTCATTAAAGGTCCAATTTATATAAATAATAAGTTAGAAAACAGAATGATTTATTTAAGGAGTCCAATAAAAGTACAGTGTTTTTTATCTCCATTTTAATGTAGTACAGTGAATTGGGGGAATTAGGAATTCCTCATATTAAGTAATTTTACATATTATTTATTTCAACAGCCTCCCTAAGGTCAAACTAACCAACTTTGACATTATAATCTTTAAGTTAAATTAGAACCTGGAAACCAAAATTTATGTTCCATGCATATGGTGTCTTGTAATTTTCAAATACTGTCATATTTGAAGGGGAGATCTAGCAAAATCTGCTTAATATGTGGGGTTTAGCAAACTAATTATTTCCTTACAAAATACTATCTAGTTAATATTTCAGAGGTGATTTTATATATATGGTATGGTAGTATGGGAGAAATATGGTGTGGTAGAAATTATGATTCTTCTCTACAACTCCACTCATCCTCCCTCATTTTCCATAAACATATCAATTTGAAAGTCAATTTTATTAGCATAGAAATAATGGAAGTAATAGAAATTGAATTGGGCTTTATAAATTGCAGTTAACTTTTTATCTAGTGTTTTAAAATATTATTGAGGCAATGATAATTTATAAATTAAATATTAAAAATCTTGCAACATTTCAAATACCTTTCACTCAAATCCCTAAAGCAGCTTCACAGGGCATAGACTTGTGTGATTTTGATACTGAATAGGTTGCCTTTTGTACCATTTATCTGGTGTAAAAACCAATTAACATCATCCTCAAAATATTTGTGTAATCCCAAGATACTAATTAAAAGAAAATGTGAATGGAAATTTAGTTCAGTGACAATACAGGAACTTTTTTTCAGACTAGGAATATTTAAAGGTTAATGTATTATTTTTTTAAAGAGATACTGATTTGAAAGTAGAAATAGAACTCCAAAGAATAGTGAGTGTGGAGGGATTTTACATAGACCATGATTTTAAAGAGTGGTGCTAGTTTCTTTCTGTGGATGAGGAATTGAGTGCAAGAGGGTAATTAAATCACTCAAATCACACATACACTAAGGCAGATTTTTTATGCTAAGTAGCTATGCCTCTGACATAGTGTCAAAACAAATTTTAAAGTTTGAAAAAATATATTTAGAAGGTATATTTAAATTTTACAAAATTTTAAAGAATCTTATAGTAGCAAGAAAAGCAAGTCTATAATTAGGTGAAGTAATATAAACATCCCATGTTCATTGTTTGGCCAAAGCTCAAGCACATATCATAACTACCTGAGCATTAGTAGAAAATTGAAAGAACAGGTCTACAAAAGTGGTTCTCAAAGGACACTAAAGGTTTTAGAATCACCTCAGTACTTACTCAAAATAAATACAAAATGCCACCCTAAAAAGTTTACAAATGGTGATCAGTGGACCAACAAACAAAACAAAATGCATTCTTACATTTAGTTATTGTCAAGACAAAATTTACAGTTAGATAAAAGTATTTTTTGAAATTTTTCTAGTTCTGCATCAAGGAACTCTTTAATGTATATTCTTCAAAAAGTTATAAATCCTTGGCTGAAGAAAGCATGTCATTAGGAAAACAGCCTTGGTTAAAATACACAAAACAAATGACTCATTTTTCTTTATTAGAGTAATCTCATAATCCTAGATTCAATTGAAGTACTTTTATATACTTGTTGTTACTACTTAGTTGCAAATAGAATTGAAATTCTCGATCATCTGCAGAAGTGAACACAATTAAATTGCCAATTGCATTCCTAAAAGTTTAATTCTGGAAATATGTTGAGATGTAAATAATTTAAATGCTCATGGTCCTTGTTCTTCCAAACTAGCTACCATTATATGGTACTCTTTCTCAAAGAAGTATATGAACCAAAAAATACTGGTTATCCACATTTTATTTGTAATTTAAATTCCTTAGTATGTGAAGAATATATCATGTTTCAACCATTGTTGAAACTACTACTAATTAAATTTGAAGTATATCTGAAGATGGTATTGAAAAATATTCTGATTTTCTGGGACCTTTGAAAACACAATCATTAATGAAAACATTACATATGAAAAATAGTAAAAAGGAAAAAAAAACAAGCACTTAAATAGAGGGAAGAATGATTTCAGATGACTATTTTTGCCATATATCCATAACATGTTCAGGAAAAAAATAAAAACTATGTTTTACATTTTGTTTAACTACATAAACGTTCTATATAAGTTCGAGCTTTTTTAGAATGATAGCTGACAAATACTTCTTATTTTAAACTTTTAAATTATGTAAATGTGTACTAAAAAATAGGTATTTTCACACGTAATTATCATCAGCAAGAGAAAAAGGATATGATTTTATTTGATGCCATTAAAATGTGGATATTGTTGCGTTTTGAATCTATCATTTTTATGATAATGAACGACAGAGTGAAATTATTCAAATTTGTGCACTTCTTTCCACAATTTGGGGACTGAAAATTTACATTCCTCTTAAAACTGTTTATGATGTCGTAGGCAGGGAAAGTGTTCTACATGATTTAACAAAGACAGAGGGAGTGTATTGAAAAACATTATATTGCATGTAAAATTCAGGCAATTTAAATAACGTTTTGGCAAGATGGAAGGATTTTTTTTTGCCAATCATGAAAATCAGAGGAATATGGCTAATTCTACCCATTTCTTTGCTCAATTTAGTTAATCTCTTAATAAATCTTAACTAATCCCATTTTTCTGTCAAGTCCATAGCCAATGGTTTTTTAAGATCCATTGTCTACCATATGTTGATGGCAAAAAGTTTTCTAGAAAGACATTTAAATTCCCAGTTCAAAGTACTTATTTGACATTGTCAAAACATCTGCTCTTTCTTGAGTGTAACCAAAACTGATTTTGTTTGTAAGCTCTCAAAATCTCGCAGAACATTAATAATAGCAACATTTCAAATAATCTCTTTAAAGCCATTATAGAATGAATCTCAAAATACATAGTATATTTTTAGTAAATATAAAGTGCACTGTGTAGAATAAGTTTGATGTATTATTTTCTTTATACATATCATGCCATAATAAAAAAAGCCTTAAAGTGTGATAAAAAAAGACCATGTATTATTATCAGAATTGCCTAAAAAATGCAATTATAGATGTACAAATATAAATATAAATACCCTGGTAAGGATCCTGTGATTTTCCTTTGCATAATTTACACGTACCATCTTGAACAATAAGATCTAGGGGTAAAATAGAGATATTATTTAATATTCTGCAGAGAGTTAATCCAATAAATAATAAATAAATCTTGACCTCTCCACTTAATACCCTGAAAATAAAATATAGAGTTAGTTCATGTGGACATATGTAGTAAAAGGTATAGGTATAATAGAACAAGAGGTTTTTTGAGTCATTTAAAAGAAGGAGTAGATGTGTAGAAGGGAATGGCCTGAAGACCCTGCCACATAAAATAATATTAATACATTAATAGATTTTAATAAAGAATGTTACATATTCAACTCATTTTGATTTATTTAAACATAAATGTATGCTATTCTAATACCCATTTATTCAAAAGATATTATTACAACAGATAGTATTGCTTACCTTATTGGCAGTAACAGTGAAATCAAAGGAATTTTAGCTCTGGGCTCTCAAACTTCTTGCAATTAAGATTTTAATGTTACCGAAAGAGAGACCTGGATAGTACTCCTGGAACCTGGAATGCAATCTCTTGGTCTTTAGAACATCTTGTGTTTTTAAAGTATCTTCTTTACTTAAAAGCCTTGGACACAGGTAGAGAGTTTAACATTGTGATGGGGTCTCTGGGGATCTACTAAACATCTAGGTGGACTGGAAGCTCAGGGCAGACAGGTGAATAGTTAACACCACAAGGAGATGGTACATCAGAATGAAGAGTGTATTTGATGCTCAGGTGAGCTTCACTGGTTGCTAATACTTACTGGACAGTTTTACATACTGTTGTCAAGAAATTTACTGCTTGTGACTTCACGAAGAGAGGAACAACTGAAAGCTGCAAACATTGACATTTCCTAGATTTTGCTCCATCTTATCTCTTTCCTTCGCTGATTTCAATAAGTATCATTCATTGTAGTAAATTGTAAGTATAACAGTTTTCAGTGAGTTCTGTGAATACTTCTAGTGAATTATTGAAAATAACAGGAATTTTGGGGACCCACAAACTTGCTATTGGAAGTAAAGTTGGCCTTGGGGACTAATAAATCTGCACCTGATGGCAAAAACCAGGAGGCATCTTGCGGAATGTTCCCTAAATTTGCACATCTATACAGAGCCCTTCCTTTTTGAGGAAAATTAACAAAGTATGTGTACATTTATATACTTTTGTAGAATTTACAAAAATGCAGTAGAATATTTTTACAAATATAATTGCTATTTATTTTGTAACCAACATTTCCTTCCATATTCCTTATAGAAGTGTCCGAAGGAAACTTTGGAGTCAGTTGAGGTAAATTTCCATGTAAGCACACACGTGTGTGTTTGCATGTGTGTGCACGCACAGGCATACAGTTTTCTTTAAATGCCTGTGGAATGTGTACCCTTCAATTTTTGCTATATATTCTTTGCCTTTTTCTATGAGTATACATTAATAAGACAATTTCTAGGGAAGAAATTAAGTTATATGTAGACACACATATATGCATATACATACTCATAAATTTACTTAAGGTTTAATATATTTCAGTCTTTTCTATGAGAAACTTCATTTATAAATAGCTCTTGTAACAGCTCTTTCCAGCTAGTAAGCTATATCATCTGGTACTATTTCATTTATGTGTGCAGTCGGTCATTTTAGCACAGAATATGTGTGTCTCATGATATCTAGCCCTGTAAATAGGTAAATAATACGAGAAACATTTGATTTACAATATTCAGTTATGAGAAAGCAGTATGTAAAAAATTCCCTTTATTTTCATATTTTTAAGTGTACTATTCAGTTCTCTTCAATACTGAATCAACAGGAATCAAAACTGAATTGTCTCAAACAATGTATATAATTATAAACATATGGTATTCTTTCTTTCTTGAATAGGAGGTTAGAAAATAACTTATCTGAATTCCTATTTTACAAGGGAAGAAATTTACCTGTACAAAAACTAATTTTGTTGCAATAGCAGAAATGTCAAAACAAGCTTGTCAAAAAAGTTCCTAATTTTAATAACAATCCTAAAGGCTTATATGGCATCAAAAACATTAATATGAAAGTTAAAGGATTGATCCTCCTATAAATAATCACAAGAATATTCTATCAAACATAGGAAGAAAGGCTAGCTTAACCTAGTGTTCTGTCTATAGAAGTAATCTTACCAAAGCACATTCATCAAAAGAGGCAATCAAAAGTATGTAGTAAAAGGAGATGGTGATTTAGCTCAATGGTAGAGCACTTGCATCACAAGCCCAAGGCCCTGAGTTTGACCCCTGGCACCAAAAAACAAAAAAAAGTATATAGCAAAAATTGAAGGCTAACTATTACAGAGGTATTTTTGAATACCAGATATTAAACTGCATTTCATTCGTGCAAATGATTTGATATGCCAACTTTATAATTTGTTGTGTTTTTTTTCTAATTGGAAATCGATATACACTTCGGAAGTAATTTCGTATGTACAATGATGTACTTTTCCTACATAAGACATTGTTACTTATTAAAGCTACAGGTCTGACAAAATTTCCATCAATTCCGGACATCCAGTCTAGAATCATATCTGTACTCTTCTACATAAGCTGTGTATAGTGACTATGGCATGAAGCTCTTAATGTACCGTACTATTAATGCAGCATTAGGTTATAAATCTTACTATGTATTAATAGAATACATTAATTTTCTCAATAGCAAGTATCTATTAGCCTCACTAGAAAAAGAAACATCTCATACAGAGACGAAAATATGTTGTACTGCATACAATTCATGCCTAATAAACATACACTCAATTAGCCATTTGATTAGTTGTTTTACTGCCATCCTGCACACAGTTATTCTGTAAGAATTATATTATCGGAGTACAATAACTTCTAGTCAAATATGTTGAAGGAAAACTGTAAAAATAACTTCAAAACCCACCCCTCAATCCAGAGATGAATAAAAATTTGTGTTCTTTGAATATAGGATTCCATATATACTAGCTGTGAAACTCTGGGTAAGTTATTTGATCATTTTACTTGTTGTGTAACACTGAGATAATAAAAATACCTAACCTGTGCAGTGGCTTTCAAGTTCAAATGAAGCAAAGAATGTAGCACCTTACACTCTGCATGGCTAAATAACTTCCAGGCATTTCATGTTTCCCTTATATATTTAATTGGATGATGTCTGTTCCTTATTATGCAGTATTTTTCATATTCCCTTTCAAATATTTTTGTTAATTTTAAATATATCAATATTTATGGAAGCTCAAATTTTTAAAAAGAAGTATCTCAGTTGTAATACACTTGACTGATCTTTCTGAAAATTGAAATTTGTTCATTCTGTGTCTATCAGTGGAAATGAATTCTTGCACAATGATTAGCATAATTCCTGTGTTAAGTGACTTTCTGTTATAATGTATCTGATGAGGTGGATGTAAGGTTCCTTAACCTGCTTTTTCTTCTGATTTTCTTCCTGAGCTGATGGAATGTAATCCCTCACATTTATTGCACTAAGGAGTTTCTTAACAAACTTTCCTAAAATCCGGAAACTCACACATTTTCTTCTATCCTTTGCCACTCACTTCCTTTCCAGCTCACTGCAGAAAGTTACAGTCTCCAGACAGAAAAAGAAAACAAAAGATAATAATATGGCAGATGTGGCAGTGAGGCTATGGATGAAAGTAAAGAAAAATGAATAAATATCCCGAGGATGTGCATTCATACATAGAGTTGCAAATTCCCAGGATTCTAGTTTGCAAAACTTGTGGATTTCTGAACAAAGAGATGAATAATGAAGGAAGCACCCTCTCCGAGCTCCTCATTTTAATAACGCTGCTGCGCGGCTATGAGTTTAGTGCATATGTTTTGTATTTACTGGCAACATTAACTGCTGCACAGACTAAAAAACATTTTCTAATATGAGATGTTCAAGTCAGTCATGAGGTGTTATTTCGTCTCAGATTTATGTGTAAAAACTAAGGATTTTAGGTTTGTATCATACTACATGGACTAGAACTTTGTGGGTACAGGGCCATATTGTAAGGATAAATATCCACATTAAATGTACGGAGAATTACTTAAAATGTGGTAAGGAGAAGTAAAGAAATACAAAAATACCACTATGTCAGGTACTGTAATAAATTCTGTATGCTAAATTTTCTTAAATTCTTATTTCTTCCAAGGAAGCATTATTATTTCAAATCTCAGTGTAAGCATCTAAATAGATTTGCTTATATCACGTAGCCTTCAAGATTGCCTGAGGCTAAGTAGATATTGTCATGTGCCGCATCCTAATAACCTCAATGAATGTTGACATTAATTATATGCCATAAACATGAACTAAGATTAATAATATCCGCAAGAATAAAAGTGGGGGAAGGGAGTTGAAAGAGGAGGGAGGGAGGGGAGGGAGGGAAGGGAATGGGATTAAAGAAAAGAAATGAGCTGTACTATGCACACCTACAAACTTTCCAAGATGTTTCTAAAATGCGTGTACTGCAAACACATACTAAGAGATACATTTTTAAAAATTTTGACTTTTAATGGGGCTGCGGACTTAGCTCAGTGGTTAAAGTGCTTGCCTAGCAAGCACAAGGCCTTGAGTTCTATCCCTGGCACCAAAATATATATATATATTTTTTTTTACTTAAATTAAATCTGTAATGGCAAAGGCAAACAAGGAGATGGATACAAAGAACAAACAGGACTCAAAATAATTGATCACAAGTTGAGCTTTGAAAGAGAGGAATCTTTAGACAGCATAGAGTGATGTGAATATATAAATATTCAATGCTGTCTCCAAAAACACGTTTTTAAACCTTAAACAGCAGTGCACATACCTCTCTGAAATGATATAATTATTCAAAGAATTTCACATTGAATTATTGTGTTTTTCAGCCAATGTATGAAAATGCCTTAAAGATTACAATAATTTCAAGAAGTTTTTGTATTTCATGAAATTGTTTTCATGTTTACTCATTTTAAAATCAATTTGAATGCTACGTGATGAAACATTTTGTGATGCAGAGCATTTTCAAGGGGCTCATCTACTGGAAAGGAACAGTGCGGGAAGCAATCAACCTTTCTATTTCAGGTAATTTACATTCTTGCTTTCTTACGGGAGGGCAGACCCATCATTACCAGAACATACCTGAAATAAAGAGGCCAAAGAAAATATCTGTAGCCTGAAATATTCATACCCAGTCACGGTGTAAAGCTGATGTAATTTCTCCTCACTGTTTTTCATCTAAATCTTTAGTAATTATGTTTCAATTGCCAAAAAGAGAATCGCTGTAAAAAAGCAATGCAATAAATGCGATGTTAAAAAAAATAAAAAATAAATAAATGCGATGTTATAGAAAACTAATTTAATAACTTTTCCCCCTCTAATTTTCAACCTCATCAGCTCGAAATTGCCAATGTACATAGTCTAGGATATATGATTTAATTTCCCATTTTACAACTATTTAAAGAAGGTATGCACATAAATATGTCAATTTTAAAACACAAATAGGTTTTTTTCATACACTTTGGCTTACTCATTTCATCTAATAAACTTTGTTACAACTCTTAGATCAGACTTGCATTTCAAATCACATTCGTCATCAATTGTTTGTGAATTGACTTTCTTGTAACTTTGAGTATATGTAGGAAAAAATCTATAAACTTAAGTATAAAGCTTTGTTTTAAATTTTCTAGATATTTTCTCAAAAATTTTCCTTAAATCACAGATACACATACTATATCTTAGTCATTTAATCTACCTAATATTTATTTTTGTATATTGGATAAATTTCATAGAATCATTTATTATAAATAGTTAATTTTTTGTTATAACTTATTAACATATTTTACTGCATGGAATACAGTATTTTTTCCGTATGAATTTTTATATACATTGGACCTGACTCTGGGTTCTGTTCCTTGTACCACATTAATTTTGTCATTTCCTTTGTTGCCATCCTATTTTCATTTTACATGTGTTAAATATTAATATTTGGTGAGCTACTTGTCTACCACTCCTAACTTTTTATGTTTTTGGCCAAATAGGCAACTTATATTCATATTTTAAAGTAGAATAGCATTCTTCAGTTGCCAATCCCTGGATAACTCTTGCCCAGTGCCTCTGAATACCGCAGTCGCCAAGGAAAACACGGTACAATAAAGCATGCATGGCATATCTCTTCTTATGGAGGGGCGGAAATGATCACTTGCAATGATGTTGCTCAGTCTTGGATAAGTAATAGGATCACTTGCAGGGTCTGACACAGGGTGGCTGACTCCACAGACCCCTCCAGCTACCCATCTAGCTGCACTAGAGGGACCCTGTCTGCTCTCCTCAGATGGAGCAGCCGCGCCACCCAGGAGCCTTATGGTAATTTGTCAGCAAAACACTGAGAACGAACATAGTCACTTCATAGAAAAACAAATTTCCATTCGCCTGGCCATACAATAATTTGATAAAAACTTAAATGTAAAATGAGTCAGTTATAAAATAAAACATAATTTTGTTCCTCTTCTAATTTATTCATTCAACAATTAATAGAATATGACTTAGACATTTATGTCTGTGTATGTCTAAGACATACACAGATATAAAACACCCAAAATATAATTGATGATTTTAACAGTAGTTTTATGATATATAAAGCAATGTGTATCATGTGAATTATACCATCTAAGCTATATTTGCAAATAAATGATAATCAGTGTAAATTATGTTTCTGCATAATTATACCTAGTATAAGCCACTTATATTAATTTTCACAATTAATCAACATAATAAAAATCCTTTTCTCTAGACAAAAGTTTGAACATGAGGAAAACAAAATCAAGATTATTTAAATTGATTTTCCATCATGATCCATTATGTATGAGTACACATAATAGGATGTTTATATTTTTCGAATACATTGCAAGAGTAAGTAAATTCTAAAATGAAAAACACACACAGAAAAGAGCTTTGTTAGTGTGAAAAGGTAGCCTTTCATTGCACCACCCTTTCTTTATTTTCTGTAGATAACTTGCAATTATTTTGCTGACCCTTTGCGATCTAAGTAAACTATTTATTTATTCATTTATTTTTGGGGTGCCGGGGATTGAACTAGGGCCTTGTGCTTGGTAGGCAAGCACTTTAATCACTGAGCTAAATCTCCTGCCCCAAGTAAATTTTTTAAATAGCAAAACAAAACTCCTGACAATTTTACATCAAAGAGTCTTTTTCTAAATACTCTAGAAGCCATTAATCAAGGAATACAGTATCCCATGGTCCAGGTTCCATAGGGAGTTAGGAACATAACTTCAATTGTCACCTCACTTCAAGTTGCAAACCTATTTCCTCCCATAAGTATACGAAAAACTTCACTTTTAATTTTTTTAATAAAAGTAATCAGCAAATTCAGGTAGCTACTTCAATTATTCATTGAATTTAGGATAAAATATTTGTGACACATGATGTTATCAAATCCTATTAGTTGAGCAATTGTTATCCTGAAAATATGCATGAAATGGTTGTAAATACATAAAATAATAAAATAATAAAATTTCTCTTGGTCTTTGCAATTTTTTTTAACAGATTGCTTATTATCCACTTCAAATTCTAGTTTAATGCACTATTCACTATAGCCAAGATATAGACTCAATCTAGTTACTCAACACATGGATGATAAAGAAAATATGGAGTATTATTAGAAATATTCAGTCATAAAGAAGAGTGAAATCATGTTGTTTACAGGAAAGTGCTTGGAAATGGAGGACATCATGTTAAGTGGAACAAGCCAGACATAGACAATATTGCATAATTTCTTTCATACATGGAAACTTAAACAACAATAACAAAACCCTTAAAGTAGAAGACAGACTGGGACTGTAGAAGACCTCAAAATAGAAAAAGAAAAGGTACTATGGAAAAGTCTCCGTGTAACACATTAATTGGTATGATTAGTGTGTGTTAATAATTATAATAGAAATACAAAAAATAAGTTAAAAATCTTTTTCTTTTGTGCAGTGGTGATTTAGGTTGATAAGAAATTCTGTTTTTAAGTGTATTTCCCTAAAACTCTGGCAATAAATGTGAGAGTTCTCAGTTTCTGATACAAGCAAGCAGGCCTGAGTGAAGGTCTAGGGGCACTCAGTAGTCAGATACCAGATCTTGAATTAGAAAACATCTACCTCCTAGCTCTTCATGAGTAATACTGACTCTAGATTTCCATGAGGATGACTATTAACTTTGATGGTAGGAAAATATGGGAAGCTAAGGATGTTGGTAATAGATCTTTTTCAGGAAGAGCTAGTAATTCTCTGGTACATTTGGAATAGGTATATGATAATAAGTCTTGCACTGGAGAAAGACATTTCATTTGGATAGGTAGATTAGTAAATTTTTGAGGTTCATAGAAATGGATTAGTGGTAGGTAAGGGAAAAATAACAATGTGTTTATCCAGTTTAAAAAGGAAAATGTGGAACACGATGCAGGCAGAAATGTGAGAATTAAGGACTTTTTCCTCTACTGAGCCATCCTTTCCTTACTGTCCTTGTCCTCACTGCTCTCTCTGCGTCTCCTCAATCCAGGGTGAGAGAGGTGACAATCTTGGATGAACAGTGACCTTCACTAGGGGTTACTGGATTTATATGTCAAAAAGCTGAGGGCACAACCTTGTGAGCTGGGAACGATTTACCTGCTCTGTTTGAGGACACAAGTTTATATGTCTCATGGCTTAAACCTGAGTTGTCCCACATATTTGTACATATTTAATTTTCCAAAAACGCCTTATCACTCAAGCCTTGGAGCCAGGAAAACATCATGGCAAAGAGATGTGCTCATAGAATAATTGACAAAATAGCTAATGTCCCTATACAAAGGCAACGTGATGGAGAATTGGTTCAGTGGATTCTTGGGAAGAGGCAAATATACATGATTTCAAGCTGAAAGAGTCAACATGAAAACAAAAGTGCAACACAATTTTTACAGGTTTTTTTTTTTTTTTTTGTCTCAGTCTTAGAGCATCCACTCCTTTCTTACTTGGATTGTTAGTGAAGTTGATTCCACTAAGAAGTTATGAAGGACTCCACGGATTGATATCCCTTCTTTCCCAGTTGATATTACTGACTTAAAACCTCTTTTTCTTTGTTTCCAAAAATTCACAGAGGCTCACTGAAATGTGTTTTCATCTTACAGTATGATGTACTGGGA
>PVJO010021267.1:0-30395 GCA_004026905.1 Hystrix cristata | reverse complement strand
TCATTGCTCTGGGGTCTCAACTGGTAAACAAAGATAATCATTAACCCCTGACACCGTGCATAGGTGTAAATGAGACAATACAATGAAAGCGCACTTCACAATACCTGGCAAACTATGATGGCAGTATAGGATGATAAAAATGCTCACAACCCTGATGATGTTTATATACTCAGGTAAATTTTAACTTAAATTTTATGAAGCTAACAAAATGTTGTTTTATGCATAAACAAATCTTCACTCTGAAATGAGGAATATGTGCTACTTATCAGATTTTAACATAAGCATACTAGTATCCAGCATACTATAGGCCGTACTGAGACATACTGATATTATTTGACCAATAGTGAACTTGGATAAACATTAACAATTTTTAAAAATACATCTTTGTCCAAATGTGGGACAAGTTTTTGGTTTCTGTTAATGGGTACCTGGATATTGGACTCCCAGAAGAGGTTAGGGTAAAATACCACTCTTTTGCACCAAAATCTTAACCTTTATCTTTAGTCCAGTGACACAGAGAAATGTAAAATTATGCCTTTGTATTGGTCTAAGTCACTAGGTTGATGGGAATTCTCTATAGCAGAATAGAAAATATGTATTCCAGAGTCCCACTGCCATTACTCCTGCATTTCCATTTCTAGACACGTTCATCCTGTGATGCCAATATTGAAGTCCCCTCACACTGATGCTCATGAACTGAATCAGAGGATTTTGCATTGGTTCTTACATGCTCATTTCTACAGGCCTGTGGTGCAGACATACTAAGCTTGTAACAAGTGCCCTGGGAATCAGCCACTTTTGTGCTCTAGGCGAATGTGAATGAGGCACATCTCTGTGAAAGGAAGGAGTGAAACTACAAGTAAAAGGAAAGAATCAAGAGGAGTCTCACACACTCAAAGCACGATATAATAAGAAAAGGCCTTCTATTCCCCTTCAGAGAATGACAAGGCCAATTAATGGAGATAATTACCTAAGTTGAGAAATTACAGAAGGAAGCACCTGACCAGTTGCCAAGGGGGATGGGAAGAAAAGTGGCCAAGAAGGGCTCAGAAACATGCCAGCCTTTGAAATCAGAATGGGACTGCATTTAAAAATGTAATTTGGGTTATTTCCAAGACTTAGCTATTACAAATTGTGTTGCTATAAACATAGTTGTGCATATATCCCTGTGGTACAATGTTTTTAATTCTTCCAGGAAGATACCAAGAAGAGGAATAGCTGGGTCAAATTGAAACTATACTTTCAGTTTTTTGAGGAATCTCCACACTGATTTCCACAATGGTTGGACCGGTCTACATTCCCACCAACAGTGGAGGAGGGTTCCTTTCTCCCCACAGCCCCGCCGGCAATTGTTATTGGTTGATTTCTTAATAATAGCTGCTCTTTCTGGGGAGAGAAGAAATCTTAGCATTGTTTTAATTTGCATCTCTCAAATGACCAATGATGTTGAACACTCTTTCATATATTTAGTTGCCATTTGTACTTCTTCATCTAAGAAGTATCTATTCATTTCAAATGCCCAGCAACTAATGAATGGCTAAAGAAGATGTGGTTTTTTAATACAATAGAGTACTAATCTGCCATAAAAAAAGATAAACTTGAAACATTTATAGGTAAATGGATGCACTTTGAGAACGTACTCTTAAGTGAAACAGATCAGACACACATGAGTACATATCGAATTGTTCCTCTGATATGAGAAACAGTAAGTGTAAATAAGGACAAAAAGATATAATAGATATTGTGGAAAAAAAGATAATATTCAAATGGGAAGAGAACTTGTGGGGGAGGAAGGAAGGGAAAAAGAAAAGAAAGAAAAAGAGGAAAAATGTAAATAAAGTTATTGTAAATAAGGAGGGGAAGGGAAACGAAAGGGAGGGGTAGGGAAGGGGGGAACCAAGATATATCATGCACAGGTACAGAGTAACTATGATGAATGTGATCATTATGTACATCTATAATTTACCAATACATGTTCTTGTTAAACAAACTTTAAAATGTAACTTGTTTCCTCATAATTATATTTACATAAGTACTTTTAAAGTTATTTTAGCTTTAAAATGACCCTAAAATATATTCTGAGGGAAAGTATTTCCATCAATATGTCTAACAAAGTGTTAATAGGTTCATATATAAAAAGCAGGTAGAAAACAATCAAGAAAAACATCAAGCCCTCAGGTGAATAGACAAAAATTAAAAATTCACAAGATTTGTATAAAATAATTCCATTTTCCAATAATGAAAAATATACTCAAACACTTTTCTAATCAGAGAAATACAATTTAAAATTAGAGTGAGGTTTACTTTTTTCCATTAAACCAGCTAGAAAGTGATGTAGCCTTTCCACGCTGCCCGGGGAGGGATCCATATGGCGTTGTTCTTGATTCCCATCGTAACTTAAAGAGAAGCTTTCACAATGTCCGGAGCCCTTGATGTCCCGCAAATGAAGGAGGAGGATGTCCTCAAATTCCTTGCATCAGGAACCCACTTAGGTGGCACTAACCTGGATTTCCGGATGCAACAGTATATCTACAAAAGGAAAGTGATGGAATCTAAATCATAAATTTGAAGCGGACCTGGGAGAAGCTTCTGCTGGCAGCTCGAGCCATAGTTGCCATTGAAAACCCTGCTAATATAAGCGTCATGTCCTCTAGGAATACTGGCCAGCGGGCTGCGCTGAAGTTTGCTGCTGCCACTGGCGCTACCCCTATTGCTGGCCGCTTCACTCCTGGGACCTTCGCTAACCAGATCCAGGCAGCCTTCCGAGAGCTGCGTCTCCTGGTGGTTACTGATCCCAGGGCTGACCACCAGCCTCTCACAGAGGCGTCTTATGTCAATCTGCCAACCATTGCTCTATGGAACACAGATTCTCCTCTGCGCTATGTGGATATTGCCATCCCATGCAACAACAAGGGAGCTCACTCCGTGAGTCTGATGTGGTGGATGCTGGCCCGGGAAGTGCTGCGCATGCGTGGCACCATCTCCCATGAACACCCATGGGAGGTCATGCCTGATCTCTACTTCTACAGAGATCCTGAAGAGATTGAAAAAGAAGAGCAGGCTGCTGCTGAAAAGGCTGTGACCAAGGAGGAATTTCAGGGTGAATGAACTGCACCAGCTCCTGAGTTCACTGCTACTCAGCCTGAGGTTGCAGACTGATCTGAAGGCATGCAGGTGCCCTCGGTGCCCATTCAGCAGTTCCCTACTGAAGACTGGAGTGCTCAGCCAGCCACAGAAGACTGGTCTGCAGCCCCCACTGCTCAGGCCACTGAGTGGGTCGGAACCACCACTAAGTGGTCTTGAGCTGCTCTGCAGACACTTAAGCATAATGGAAATGAGGTTGATGGAAAATAAAACAGGTTTCTAGAAAGAAAGAAAAAAAGAAAGTGATGTAAGACACACAGTTACTCAGAGCAGTGCAGTCCAAAAAGACATTTGCTGAGAACTAATTGCATCTCATGAGCCATCACAGGCTCTGTGCACAGCTGTCTCATTTTGATCTCACACCAGCCTTGTGATACAGTTGGTATTTAAGCATCTTTTTTTTTTTAACCAAGAACATGTATTGGTACATTGTATACATAATGATCATAATCAACATGGTTATTTTGTACCTGCACATGATGTATCTTGGTTTCCCCCCTCTTCCCCTCCCTGCCCTTCCATTCACTCACCCCTCTCTATTTGCAACAAGTTTATTTACACTTTTCCATTTTTTTCCCTTTCATCCTACTTTTCTTTTAACCTTCCTTCTTTATCCCCCTTTTCCCTATCTAGTTCTCCTCTCTTTTGAATACTATCTTTTTATATATATATAATATCTATTATACCCCTTTGTCCTTATTTACACTTACGGTTTCTCATATCAGAGAAACAATTCAATGTGTACTGATAAGTGTCTGATATATTTCACTTAATAGTATGTTCTCAAGGAACATCCATTTACATACAAATGACTCTACTTTATCCTTCTTTGTGGCGGTGTAGTACTCCATTGTGTAGAAAAACTACATCTTCTTTAGCCATTCATCAGTTGTTGGGCATTTAGGTTGCTTCCAAGACTTAGCTATTACAAATTGTGCTGCTATGAACATGGTTGTGCATATATCACTGTGGTATGATGAGGCATCTGAAATGAATAAACATTTCTCGGACAAAGAAATAAAAATAGCAAACAAATATATGAATGTTCAACATCATTGGTCATTCGAGAGATGCAGATCAAAACAACACTAAGATACCATCTCACTCCAGAAAGAATAACTTCTTCCATTGATTAAATTTTCTTCTTTTTTATACCATTTGTATTTCCTTTTACAACTATATAAAGGCCTAGAATTTGTATATTGGATATGTGTCTAGAAACTGAATTGTTTGGTTAGAAATACCCTTAGTTTACTTGATGGCACATTTTTCTTCTATCTATATTAGTAAGAGTGCTCTAACTGTAATACTAACCTCAGAATTACAGTGATTTAACACATAATATGCTTCTCCTCCTTCTTTCATCAGATTTTTCTGCTTCTTGGGGCTCAAAGAGGATGGCTGCCATCCAATTTATTTCAAAGAGTCAGCAGGGACTGACTGGTATTTTGACTCCCAAAGGAGTGTAAATGCTCAAAGGAGAAGATATGAAGGCCCACTCCATATCTAGCATCTGATCTACTTGCAAGTAGCTGTGGCTATGGAGGTGGATAGGAAGGTTGTAAGGGACTGTTATGTTCCACTTGCTATGATGTACAGGGAAATGGACTACCATCAGGGCTGGCAGCTACCACTCCACAGGTAGCCATCCCTCCAAGCGCACAAACAGAAATCCTCTCCATCCATAGTTATAAACAGAGAAATACTTCACTTAGATGTTTCGTTTGGGGGCATTATATGGTAAGTACTTTCAAACTTCCTTTGGATCATGAATTGTGGCAAAGATCACTGAGTTCCAGGTCTCAAAAGGAGAAAAAAAAAAATAAAGTTCAAGTGGAATGAGAGTAATACATTTGACCTAGAAACCTCTTTCTCAAGCTTAAGCAATTTTAGACAGATGGCCTTTCCAGGGTGATATATAACTTGAAAGACTTTATCTTGGAGTGGAGAAAAATAGGAAGTTGTTGACATGTGGCCTTTTCTAAGTCTGGTGGCCTATGTTCTAGTTTCAACAGGGCCGTGTAACAATTATGGAACTTGTCATTTGCACTGCCAACCAGACATGAACAGAAATCTCAATTTTGAGACGATATTTCAAAATCTGACTTTCCAGTTGAAATATATATATATATATATATATATGAAAATAAATGCAGTAATTCACAACCTCAGCATCTAGACTCTACTTAGCCGCAGACCAGCTGTGTGACCTTAGGCAAGCTAATTTTTAGTTTTTCTCTCTGTCTGTAAAATGGCAATTTTGGTTGGGTTATTTATAAAGCCCCAGAGGGTTTAGACACCCTAGGATTACAGAAGCTCATCAATACACACTTCAATATTAACATTAATCCTATCTGGAAGAGATCAGAACAATGGTAACACATCTTGCATGCTCATTGCATGCCATGCAGTTATGTCTCCTTTATATCTGTTGTCTCATTTACTCAGCCAGCCGCCGTGCAAAGTATGGTATTGTCTGCATCTAACAAACCAGGAAATTGGGGCACAGGGTGTTAAAACGGTAAAAGAAAGATCTGAAGCCTGCAGTGAGAGAGCTGATTCAGTGGTCTTCATCACTTTACTGGACTTCAGGGCACAGTTTATAAAGTATTTTCACATAAGCCACTCTCATATAAATCTGATAAAATCCCCTGATATAGATTTTAATCTTCTTTTTTAAACTGAGGAAAATGAGGCTTTCAATGGTTATACAATTTCCCCAAGTGGAGGTGATAAAATCAGACTCAGAATAAGGTGAGTCTGTCTCTTGGAAGGCTGCGTGAATGCTGCTTCATAATCTCTATGCCCTTCTCGTCTGCCCAGAACCCCGACTCTCCTCAGAGGACATACATCTCCTATAGTTCTTTCAACAAGTTTCCCCCTACACACACGGGTATGAAACAGGTGCATGCACTATTCTTTATTCCTACTGGTGTTTCCTGTTGTCTTTCAAAAATCCCTGTTTCCTTAAGGTCCAAGGTATTTGTGCTGACCATCCCTACTATTTCTGTCCTCTATAGAACCCCTACTTAGTGCATCTTACCGAAAAATTTGCCACATAATACAGTATCTCCTTCAAATTCCAATTCATCGCTGACGGCTTCTCTGACAGCTTAAATGAAGTAGCCAGTAACTTGGCCTCTCACCCCCTTGAACTCCCATCTCAAATTATGTTCGGATCTACCCACCAGTGCTCCCAAGTACAAAGTGGTCGCCTGACACTTTCTACTTATGAAGTCCCAACTCACCACTATCCTTTCTGATCCCAACTTCTCCTCCCTCTTGCTAGGCACCTCTTCATATGACCCTTAGTTTTCAGTATTTAAAATTGTTATAAACTGGCCCTATTGCCCAAAACTATTATTGCTCACTCATTTCTCAAAGTAGTTTGTATGACAGAGCATTTCAATAACTTCTGGGTGAAAGAAACATTGCAGATACTTCTTTCCCTCCCTCTTCATCTGTGCCTTTTTTTTATATTTAACTATAAAAATCTTATCCTTGAACTTTTTTCTCCATCTATGACCAGTTGAGAATTGCTGGAGAGAAAGACATAATAGAATGTAACAGTCAAGGACCCAGCAAGAACCAGATAGCAAAATCAAAACTAAGTAATACAGGAAATTTCAGTGAACGTTCCAGTCACGAGGCTCTGAGCTCACATTGAGAAACACATAAAGGATTGTGCGGTATCCGGAAGAGCAAACTTCATCACTCCACGAGCTGAGAAGGGAGAGAGGAGAAACGGCTACCAACAACGTGACACACCCCGAGACGCAGCTAGACGTACACAGCGCCTGTGAAGCAGCTCCCAGGAAACAGATCGATGGAACACACGTGCCTCTCCCCGCTTCCTGTACTCTTGTGTGGGTCCTTCCCGCTGAAAAACTTTCCAAGGAGCAAAGGGGGTGGCAGACACAGCCAACAATCCCCCTCTGAGCCCGGCGGGTGGGCTGAGAGGGGCAAACACATTACGGAGCACAGTGAGCACACTGTAATCATCTGTAACTGTAATTAATAACTGTCATCACCAACAAGACCTTGAAAATAATTACATGTTTTTCTGGCTGACACTTTCTCCAACTTTTCACAATTACTTCACAGCACACCTACTCTCTTTAGAACTCCACTCTCTACCCTTTTTCCCAGGTGGCCTGCACTGGGTTTCTCGGGAAAGACAAAAGCCATGAGAAAGGCCTCAGCTCCTCTGCTATGAGTCTACCGGTGCCATCCAAGCCATGCTCTCCAGTTCGCCTCCTGCTGTAATAGACACGCGTTTCTCTCAGCCCCAAACCATGCCCTGTTCTAACACTCCGGGTCTCATTCCCTCCCTTCTTCTCAGAAGACTTTCCACCGTGAACAACCCAGTTTCTCGCTGCATATAAGCGCACTTTGCCAGATCCTTTACCGTCAGCATTTGAATACACTGTGATCTGTCCTACCTTTTAAAAAAACATATCCCAACCGCACACACCCTACCTGGAAAGGACCCATCATCACTCCCACAGTTCACAGCTGTGCACAGGGCACAGGGCTTCCGCCACATCCCACAGACGGAACAATCTGGGCAGACCAGGGAGCAAGGTGGGGGGATTGAATGTATCCACCACGATGGCTTCGACATCTCAGAAGCTGAGGAGCGATGTATGTGGAGGGAGCATTTGTAGTATGGTGAAGATCTAAAAATCCCTTTTCCTCTACACTTCCTGAGATAATAATTAAAATATAAGGTTTCACTGCTTTCCTCCTGACCGTCAGCTTTGAAGTTCACTCCATACTTTAGTCACTATCCAAGTCACTTTTCTCCTCATACAAGGACTGCTGTAGCATTTCTGAACTGGAAGGCCCACAGTTCGGTTGGGATTGAGTGTATAAATTCCATTTGCCTAACACCTTACATTTCATGAAAACAAAAATAGTTGTCCATTTCTAGAAGTGCACCTCCGACATGAGTAGTGAGGGTCGACAGGGAAGGGAAATACCAGTTCAAGCCTCTACTTCCTTCTTACCATTCCCAGGCTCACACGGTCTTGTTCAACTTTCAAAACCCAGTTCAGGTCTCACCTAAACTCAAGACATTCCCCAGCTCCTCCAGGATTAGGTGCTGACTCCCCAGTCTCCTGTTAAAGCAGACTGTCCTATACCAGTTATCATATACTGGTTGTTATGCTAGCATACATCTCACGTCCTGGTAATCTTCCCTTAAATTGTACACACACAAATCGCTGCCTTGTCCATCTAGCACCCTGCCCATAGCAGGCAGATATATAGCAATATGTGTTAAACAGTGAGTAAATCATGTAATTAATGAAGGTAATACTTGTGTAATAGCAAATCCTTCCACCTACAGATCCTAAGAAATGTACTTTTGTGCCCTTTATTAGCTTCTATGAGCACCGCTCAAGAATGTTGTTTTGATGTGCATTCTCCTTTCTGTCTAACATATATTAGAGCAAAGCGACAAACCTTCAAAGTCCGTATCTTATTGGTATAAAAATTGTGTAGGATGTTTAACAGAGAACATATTGTTACAGAACCCGATCCCCTCGTTTTAAGGATGAAGGCTGGAGATCAGTGGAGACTTGTTCAAGGTCACACAGCAAGTTTTAGGACTGACATTAAATCCAGTAACCATGGCCTCGCTAGCCAGGCCTTCCACCTCTGGATCAAGCTACCACCTTCATTTGACCCACCTTAATAGTTGTAAACGTGTTCACATTTCAAACATATTCCTCATGCTCATAAATTATATTTAATAGCTTGTACAAAATGAAAAAGTAGTCGAGAAAATGACCCAGATACTATAAATCTGGCCTCATCTCATGTGCTGGGGGTGGAGGAGGCAGGTTGGGAAGAGTACAGACATCATTAAAGTTCAGTTTTTAAAGGGCAGTGCTTGACTTCAAAAATCTTTAGGTTCTTCTCTTAGTGTCTTAAGAGCTGCCATAATTTAAAAACTTTGTGTCTAAGAATCTTCAATCTTATTAAAATATTTGGCTGTGTTAAAGTCACATGACATTAGCCCATGATAAATATTTCTGCTTCCCAGTCCTGATTTATGAGAACCAGCCAGTAAATAGTCTCTGATTCAAACAATGATTAACCACTATTCATGAAGCAAAATGAGCCTACCCTTTCACATCACAGATTTAATGTAGTCTTACCTCGTTTCACTTTTTTGTCGCAGTTTTATTCCGATTTCCACCTTCTCCCATCTCGTCACAGACCCACTCTAAAGAGGTGCTCAAAGGAATTTAAAAATAGACATTTCTGCCAAACCCCATCTTTGGAAAACCATGAGGATGACACAGGGAAATGCCGTTAACTGTCCAGTGTTATGGCAGAAGACAGTTGGAAGCGGTTTTCAGGGGAGGACTGGAGATGTGCCATTGATCTCCTGTCTTGAATCAATTCAAAGCAAGCCATTAAAAGACAAACCCAGCGATCTTGGGGAAAAAAGAGAAATCTGACTGTAATGTAGGCAGTATGTGTTTGGGAGATCAACAGTAATTTGTAGGTCTTTCTAACAGTAGTAGTGGTAAATCTAGGAAGTGAATCATTACTCAGGGTGATGGTTGTTAAGTCATATAGTAAATTCCTCCTTCCACCATGGATTTCCAGTCACTGAAGTCATCTCTTTGCTCTGAAGACCCCGCCAAACAATGTGCTGCTATTTAAAAGGCTTCCTGTGACTCACAACAGACCACATCTCATCTATGTATTCAGCCTCCTTTCTTCCATTCCCTGCTCACCTTGTGATCAAAGCTGCTATCATCTCACTTCTCTTACTACTGCCTTGTCTGTCAGCAACCTGTGACCCTTCAACCTGTCGTCACTCATAATTCTTTCCAGAGAAGATCTTCAGCATCTCTCAAAATTCATCTCAGCTATCCACCTTTATGGGAAAATTTCCCTAAACACATCCTTCCTCATGTCCTCTGTTGCAGCTCTTTCCAAACTGTATGTCAAACTCTATACTAGTTAGGGTCCCTGGAGGGCAGAAAACAAGAATCCACCTGGATCTAGAAGAAGGAAAAGAGGAAGAATTGCTTGGCTCAATTAACTGAAAGAGAAGGTCTAAGAATGCCTAGCTGCAGATACAGCTATATCCAGGTGTTCAAATGATGCTGTGGGTACTTTCTTCTCTCCCTTTTTTGGCTTTACTTTACTCACAGCAGGCTTCACTATTAGGAAACAAACATAGCTTAGCAACCTTAAAAGGAAGAAATCTCCTCTTTTCCAGGGAACCATAGACTAATGGAGAAAACAAGCCAATAAACAATTACCTACCAAAGATACAAACATGTTTAGTGTACAGAGCTCACCTAAGATGGTAAAATTCTACTCAGCCTGGAACTCTCAGGAAGGAATATGATTTTGAGGGAAGAGGACTAGGAGAAGCCTTCCTGCAGAGGGGACATTGTCCTGGATCTCGAAGAATGACTGCTAGTTTGTTGAGGAAGAGCATCCAGCCAGAAATCACTTTGCATGCCCCCTGAAACAGCACCTTCATTACTAATGCATATAAAAATTGGGAAAGTCAATTTGATATCCAGAGAGTTGAGCTTCACAGTACCCAAAATAAGAGTGTTTGCAAATATCTAAATGATCTAAGATCATAAAATCTTAATGCTGGTAAGTTAAATGTCATCTAATCTAACTTTCTTATTTTACAGATAAGAAAATATACTGAGACCCAGAAATTTTAGATAATCAAACATTTATTGACTCTTCTTAAAACATTAATATTTCCTCTACTTAGTCTCAAATATTCAGGTGTGTGGAGTGATACTCATACAACCATAATTTCAGAAATCAATAAAGTGTTCCAAGAGAGACCATTTTCTTTCTAATCAAGCTTTTTACAAGGAATGAAGGTATCTAAGAAATGTATCTGTGTACTTTTCAAAATACTGCAAAAATGATAATAGAAAGAAGTGTCAGAAATTCATTCCACAAATACCTCATGCGCATCTACTATGAGGCGGACTTAGTGACACAGGAACAAGAAGGGTTACAAATGTAAAAGGTCATCGTGGTCCTGAAGTGGGAATTATTGAGAAATTACATTCAGAGAGATGAAAAACTCCCAAATCCAGTGCTATAAAACAGCAACTAGTAGGACTGAGAGTAAAGTTGCATTATAAGTACATTAAATGTGTTTAATTCACTTACACCAGAAACTATCCAAACACATGCATACTTGTGTACTTCAATATGAAGCAACCAAGCTTGGTAGCTGTGTTCATTAATCCAGATTTTCTGAATTAAAATCTCAGCTCATTAGGTGCTAATAGTATGACAGGTGACTAACACTTAACCTTTTCTACATCAATCCTCAGATGTAAAAACTGGGGACAATGAGGTGCATATATTTTAGAATTACTATGAAGATTGGGTGAGATCAGGTATGCAAACTGCATAGAGCAAGTCTAAGCACCTGTGTTTGTTCTCGTAATCAAGATGGTTCTGCCCTTCATTCTATCCCAAGAGCGTATTCCTCTGAGTGAGGATGGCATGAGCTATGGCAATCTGCAGTTTCCTACATCTCTTTCAGCTCCGACTTGTCTCCTGGTGTTAAGATGTCCAACCCCCCGAATGCAGTCCTGTGTTTCAAAGATACAGTGTGGTGGCTTTAAATGCAAACCCAGAGGGCTCTATGTCATTTTGAGAAGAAACGATTTCTCTCTCAAGAGCTCACTTTAAAGCTGTACCATCCATAAACTATAAGTCCACTGTGTACGAAATAGCATGATTATGGAGAAGGACCCTAGACAAAGAGTTGGAGGTTTATTTGTTCCAGCTCAACCACGGCCATTTTCTATGATCTGGGGCAAATCACTCAACTCTCTGTCATGTTTTCTTCTCCTAAAAAGTGAGGACAAGAGCACCTACAAGTCCTTTCTTCTGATGCTGTCTCTAGAGTCAAATTAATGTGCATGCGCTTTGAAAACAACGAAGGAAAGTAGGGACAAGAGAAGGCAAAAAGGAAGGAAGAGAGAGAGGAAGGGGAGGGAAAGGAGAAGAAAGGGAAAGAAGGGAAGAAGAAATCTTGTCCAGGGCAGGGTTACAAAGTTGATGGTGCAGTGAGCTCTAATTGGCCATGAAACAAAATTCCGAACACAATTATTGTGATGTAAAGAGAAGAGCAAAGATGTTGAAATAACATTGTTAGGGGTAACTGCAAGCCCTCATTTCTCATATCTCCCTTCATTAGAAGGAGTGTCTGTTAGGTGTGCTGGCCTCTCTGCACACTCCCATTCACTCTCCTCTCTCCCAGCTGCCACGCGCCCGCCCAGGACAGGGGTGAACTCGGAAGAAACAGACTCATGTAACCCAGTCCTTTGCACTTTTCTCCTCGTGGAAGCATTGCTTTTCTCTGACTTCAGGGCCTGTGAGGAAAAGCTTCTCCTTCTCGGGGACTGCCTCAGTGTGAGGGGCCCTCTTTCTCTTCCGGTGCAAACTGCCAACAGCTAACACCACACTCCCCTGGGAGCTACAGCGCCTGCTGCAGAGGCTGCCTGGGAAGAGGGACAGGGCGAGCCTCTGATTTCTCCTCCTGCCTTGTATGGCAATCAGTGATTAATGCTTGATAACACTTGTGACGTTGTCATCATTATTCCTGGTGGTCATTATTAACAATTGCTGTATTATATATCCTCTATAATCTTAATAATCACTAAAACAGTGCTTGATTTTAAAATACTACTTTACTGTTATAAAATTTTGTCTTATTCAGATCTCAAAATAGCTTTATCTTGTGGAGAGGGAGGTTGTGATCCTCAGCGCAGAGAAGGACAATGGGGCTCAGAAATGCGAAATTATCATTGAGAGCTGCTCCCCTAAAAATATCAAAACAGAATGGAAGCCAGACTTTCAGTCTCCTTTCTAAATGTTCTTTCTCAAATGACAAATTCATTCCATTACCTCCTGGTGGATTGAGCAAACATTACCCCACTATAATTAATACAGGAATACTCAATAAGCACCCTTAGATTATATGAACCTAATTCACTGGAACTGTGTAAGGATTAAAGGACTTTAATAACTGAAAAATGCTGGACACAGATAAGACAGTATGGCCCACTGTTTTTGCAGATGGCTCTTGTCCCTGAGACACACCACAAGTCTTCGCAATGCTGGTAGAGTTTGGGTTAAGTGATCCATTGTTTGTCCGTGGGTTTCACATTTGTCAAGTGTGAGAGAAGCCAGGCTTCGTGAAGTAATTAAGCAATCCCAAGCCAGGTCAAAGAAGACGTTTTGTTGAAAGCCATGGGAGCCAGACACAGCCGGCTTTGCGTAAATTACCCGTGTGTCTGTTTGAGAGATGGCATCACCACCCTTTGTCTGTTCAACTTGACCCTAACCCCTTGGACTCTACCTCTCCCTGGGCCAATAGCCTTCACTTCCATCTTGCACAGTTTGAAACAGCACAAGTCCCACTGCCTGTTAGGAAGTCTGGTCATATTGACCCAGGCCACACAATTTATTGAAATTTATTTAAAGGTAGATCATTTGTTTTTTTCAATTAAAAAAATATAATTCACTAAAAGCCTTTAACAATAAGAGGATTATACTCTACTAAGTTTAGAAAGAAAACAGAGGCTGAACCTTTAGGTTAGAATCTGCAAAAAAAGGTTGTGCAATGGAAAGGAAACTAAGAAGACCAAGTTTCCAATATCGCCTCAACGCATAAAAACTTAGAGATCAAAGTGTGTTGTGTGAGAACCACTTATTATTGAAAACTGACTCTCTTCTGGGATCTCTAGTACCCTTTTATGCAACAATGCCCCCAATGAAATATACATTCGGTCAGTAAGTGTTCACCAACAAACTACCACATGGCAACACTGGACCTACGGCACAGAGCCTGGAACTTACACTCCATTTAGAAGAACAAGAAATTACCAATATGCTGGGTATCAGGAGGAAGAAGTTCAGCATTCTGTGGGGCCATAGAAGAAGGATATCTGATCCAGTTAAAAGTTGGGAAGACTTTCCTGACAGGTGGACTTTAAAGCAAAATGCAAGAGATGAGTAGAAATCCCAGAACTTTGCCATGATGCAGTTTCTACTCTGAGTTCTGCTTCTTCATCTGCAGCTCAAACATGCCAATCTTGCGGATGGTTGTTCATGTGAGTTATTTAAATTATATTGTTTTCCTATGAGAGAACTTCAAAGTACATGGAGGTGTTTTTGTAACTTTCCGACTTAATGACTTCCAACCATCAACATAGTAAAAGATGATTAAATGTATCCAAAAATTTACAACTACTGTGAGAACACAGGGTGGCATTCATTATGTGCTCTCTACCTCCCTGGCCACTCTTGATGCTCCGTAATATTTTCAATGTTTTCTCTGCATATTTCCTGTAACTTTCCTCTGCAGTGATTCATGGAGAGGAAATTTTAGTTCACTTTGAATCTACATCTACAAGCATATGGAATAACTGAAGGAAAATCCAGCATTGATCCAGGCAGGCTAACTTGCATAATTATAGTGGTTGTTTGTGGATGTTGATGGATAAAAATGTCCGAGTAAAGTTGATTTGAGTATTATAGTCCATGAATAGTTCACGCCACATGACAAATAATTAAGAGAAAAGAGTTGTATTGATTAAACTACTTGGTATCATTTGAGATGTTTCACACAACCTAGAATCATCTGCCAAAATTTAAGACAATTAACATGAGAAATTTTTTTCTAATTCCTTCCCACTCATGGCCTGTGCCAGCTAAGTGTTCCTACCAGATCCTCTGATTTTGGCCATGGGGTTACGTCTCTTCCTATTCTCCTGGGAAGGCAACGAAAATTGCCTGAAGATGTTGACACTGAAATCACCTGCCTGATTTGCTCTTAGATGACTGCTCTGGATTCTGTTTTATTACCTGTTCTCTCCATTGTTTTGCAGTCTCTAATCTCTGGCTAGTTTGTTGGCCATCCTTTACCTTGCCCTGGTGTCCTTTGTTCATTCTCTGACGCTCAGTTGTATGCCTGAACTCATCTGAACTCTACAACCCCACCCGGTGGTCTGATCATCACTCTTCCAATTCCTTTCTTCTTTACCTTTGCTTCTACAGCCCTGCCTTGCCCGGCCCAGCAGCTGCTCCACCTCCTCCCGTATTGCCTGATTTGTCTCCTCAGTACTTCCTCGCCCTATTTCCTCTTGTGTCATCTGCTCTATCTACTCAGTGGATCCCCTCCCCTGGCCCCTCCTGGATCAACAGTCTTAGGTCCAATGTTACTTTAAATCAATATGTAAGTTGCTCACCACTCCAATACCAAAGGCTTCAAATGATGACAGCTGCCATTTCCAAGATCCAAAGCTACCACTTCAAGAGGTCTCCTCTTGCTCTCCAGATTCCTTCAGCCTCCCACATATTCCTAGTGGGGCTGGACTATGGGTTGGAAAAGTCCACATTACAAGTCTGCCATCTCTACTTGGCTTCACAGCCTTCTGCTCCTCAAAGGCAGAATGAAATCTTGATTCCCTCTGGATCCCCAAGGCCAAGCACAGGAGCTGACAAATACAAGAAACCAAAGATAACTTTGCTGTCTACATCCTTCACTTCTGTAGTTGCTCAGGAGCTCTTTGAACTCCTCAGCTTATCGTATTGTATTAGGTCAGATGGCATCATACAGTTCTGTATTTTACAAAAGGCAGAGATGAGAATGCATATCAATTAACACTGAATTATTTGTCCTTCATATAGTATTCAGATTTTTTAAAAACCTAAAGGTACCAACAATCCCTAAAAGAAGAAGAATCGATATGTTTTGAGAATCTACTTTCTATCCCTTCACTTCCTCCCCAAAACAACCATTTCCAGGACTAAAAGTCCGAAGAACAAAAAATCAATTCTACTTTCAAATAATTCAGTCACTCTTTAACATGCCAAGTTCTAGGACCATGGCTTCCAGCTCTTGTTTCGGAGTGGAAGCGGAAGATCAGAGAGTTAAGGAAGCCATGTGCCACTAGGACTTGATAAGTTCTTGGTAATTGTGTATTCAACAAATGGATCATTGGATAATCTTGGAGATTCCTCCAACTCCAATGTCATTGTGATCAAGGGGATTCCATCAGATCCCTAGACTGACTCCCTCTTTTAGACAGGAGACTCTGGGTAAGTGACTGGGCACACTATGCCACCACACTTTTCTTCCAAGGCTGACTGTAGCTAAGACCTGTCTCTCTGGCTTAGTTCTGACTCCTGACCATTTCTTTCTCCATTTGTATACTTCTCTGATTTCCTCAAACATCAGTCTATGAAAAGACATTGGCTTTTTTCTTTTCCACTGTAGATACCTGGGTAGTATAATTCTTCTTTTCTCACCTAGTGTTGCAAAAACATATGTAGCAGAAAGAGGACTGCATTTGGATGGAGGGTAAATGTTCTTTTTCCATCAAGTGTGACGTAGGATAAGTTTGCCAATTCTGTGTGACCTCCATTTCTTTAAGGATAATAAAAGTATAATGATCATTTCCTTGTCTGTCTCACATGGATATGATGAAAGACATATGAGCCCACATTTAGCTTCACAAATATTATTACTACATAATTAAACACTCTGAGGTGTGAAAATGTTAATATGCTAGAAATATTTACATATTGGGTGGAATAATAGTATAGATCACAGGCAAAAATGGGTGACTCCTGGGAACCTCCAGCCCATAGATGGGTTTTGTTTGGCTTGCCTGATGTTTTTATGTATTGGGGCCAGCACTTAAAATTAAAGAGATTTTATATCATAAAAGAAAAACAAAAACAGAATTCCAGTTTCTCTTGAAAACTGGCAATCTGGTGGCGAGAATTTTGTTGTCCCAAGTGGCGACATTTGGCTGGGGCCAGGCAGCACCTGCCCTTTTGGATAAATCATGAGCTGGACAGTGTGCCGCCATCCCACCTCTCACACAACGTAAGTGTGCATTTACACGCACCTGTTTCACTCATTTCTATTGTTTGGTGTGGCCAGTAGCCAGTTTTCTTGTGATCTTCCTGATTTTGCTGAAATAGCTATCATGAGAAACATCCTGGGTTGGAATCCAACTTTTTCATTTAATTCCCAGGTAACTGGACAAGTAATCTACCTGTCCAAGACTCTCAGTCTTCTCACTTTTTGATACGGACATAAAATTATCCAACGTGTATATTTTTCTGAGAGCTATAGATAGTGTTTAAACAGTACCAGACTTACAGGTATGTGGTGATTTAAAGATCTATACTGGAAGAAAATTGTGGCGAAAACAAATTACAGCTAATGGTAGACACGTAGGCAATAGAAGAAAGACATTTTCATGTAAAGCAATTTCAATACATCCAACATGACTTGTACATAGTTAATTTACTTGCTCCTAGAACCTAACTTATTAATAAAATAAGTAATAGTCTGTCACAGTGGTCAGGCTGTCTATAGCAACACCAGTTTTCAGTTCATTACAGTACTGCGTGTGTGTCTGTGTTCTTGTTTTTTCTTCCCAGCTCTTTGTGTTTCTCAGTTCTTTTTGTTCTTCTCAATCCGAACAAGACTTGATACAACTCAGACTTCACATTCACATTCTGAGAAGTCCTTCCTGAAGCCCTCAAGTTAGATTAGCTGCCTCCTCCTTTGTTCCTCCACACCACCTGGATTTTCCCTGTCATTAACAACAACTGCAGAGAGCAGTACATTTTTTCACTTAAGTATCTCACTCAACATTGTGAGGCCTCCAGAAGCAAGGATGGTGTCTGTGAAGGTTAGCTAGGACTCAGCACCTATATTTTTGGTCAGTAATTATTCTAGCTGTTTCTGTGAAAGTATTTTTTAGGTGAGATTAACATTTAAATAAGTACACTTTGAGAAAAAGGATGACCCTCCAAAATGTGGGTGGGCTTCACCCAATTAGTTGGGGGCCTTAAATGGACAAGACTGCCTTTAAGAAAAGAAAAGGAAGCCCTGATGAATACAAAGTCCTGCTAACCTTTGTTACTCCTACAACCATGACATCAAGAAGGGCCCTCATTTAGGAATTAGGGAGCAACTGAGCAAGTGAGCAAGTACACTGATGATGAAATGATAAATGAATAAGGCTATGGAAATAATTTCTAACTTCATGAAAGGTTAGGTGATGTCACCTCTAAATTATCTTCCAATTTTTAAAAGCCATGCTTATATTCCCATCCATTAGTGAAATTGTCAAGAATTAGGCCACCTCCTATTCCACCTTGTGTTATAGTTATGTTTGTAGTTATCTAATTGTCCTCTGAGGTTGAGAAGTTTTGAGAAGAGACAATTTAAATGGTACTTCTCCTACGCTAGCATAGAGAATGATACTTAGTAGACACACATGAATGTTCCAATTAAATTGGATTGCACTAAATTGAATTTTTCCTGTAGTCTGGCCCTAGGTGTTCCAAAGGGGCCTTCCGTACCTCTCAGACCTACTAATAAATAATGAGTTGTTTTGTTCATTTGTCATATTTTTCATAATTGTTTTAATGCACTGTATTGATTTTTGCATTACATTTTTAATAAAATTCCTTCTGAAGTCTCTCAATGTCAACCACCAGTAATGTTAAAAGAGATGGAGATCTGTTTGAGAGTTGTTTGTCTTTTAATTAACTGAGTAGTGATTAAATTAATGAAAAACTTTGGACTTCCTAAATGGAGAAGTTCAAACTTTAAAAAAATTACATTTACTAAATTAGTTTCTATTTGCTTGGTACATTACTATTTACAAACACTGCACTATTTTTTTTGGTGTTTAAACAATCTGAGCGACATAAGATATCTTTGTCGATCTCTTTGTGAATCAGAAAAGTAAGATCCGGGTTAATAATAACATACTTATGTCATGTTCACTGTGCAGTAGGCATTGTTATGTGTTTTTAAATACGTGAACATGTTAATCTCCTGAATAATCACAAGAAATAGGTGCTGTTATCACTTTCTTGTTAGTGGTAGAGGACTGTGAAGACAAAAAGGTTGGGCACCCTGTCCAGGGCCAGAGAGCCCCGAATCACCTAGCTAGCCTGAAGCTAAAACTGAAACCAGATCTGTTGAACCCCCAGTCTCTTCCCCCTGCACTTGGCTGTCCTCGGACCATTCGGTCGCACATGAAGCCTTTATGAGAAGGTCTGTGACCATGAATGGGCTTGACTGGCATTTTCCTCTCCACTAAAGAAAGAGCCTGGAAGCCTGGACAGAAGATCCTCTTCACTACTAGGGGACCTCTATTGATGAAATACAAAATCTGTCTCTCGTCTTTCATCTGCCACGCTTGTGTCAGAATTGCTGTGTCTGCAGCCACAGGTGGAGTCCAAGTCCCAGTCAGCAGGCCACACGGAAACGCAGCAGAAGCAGAGGGAGGTCCGACCAGGCTTCGAACAAGAGGAACCAACACAGTGGCCTCAGGACTCCACGCGTTCAGGGCCTTGGTTCCTCTGGATTTTGAAAGCCTAACTTCAAATGATTTGGCAATTTTAATTGAAAGGCATTTTAGTCCTTTTTGTAAAAATACCAAAAGGGGAAAAAAAGGACTTTAGATTCAAGGATTATTCTATCTCCGTGAGACCACTGAAAGTCTAAAATACTTCCCAGCAAGATCTGCTTGTTAGCTATTAATACACTTTATTATTTTTCCACTATGGCAAGAATCTAGCTGATATTTCTTTTAGATGGAAAAAAGAAATCATTATCATTTCAAGCATCAAAACTCCTAGTTTCCCTCAAATAAGCAGAAAATGGAAGCAAAAGCAGGCTTTACTATGTGAAAATCTCAGACTGAATATATAAGTTAAGTTACGGTTCTGTTGTCCCATCCATAAAATTGAATTAAAAATCAGAAAACACAAATTACAAAACTGCTCGCTCAACTGACCCTGAATAACTGAGATATATAAAGTACTTAGGGGGACTGACCTTTGTTTAATTTTAAAGTTTCATTTTGACATTTAGATGAAGAGTACAAATCTTGTATAATTAGAATCTAAAAATATCTTCCTAGCATTCAACATCTGAGATGTATTTTCTCTCTCTCTCTTTCTCTCTTTTTTTCTTTCTTGATGTTTTGGTTGCTCTTGTTGTTCTATTCTGTTCCTTTCTTTTCATTTTTTTTTTCTTTTTATGAGGCAGGTTCTGGATGAGCTAGAGTTGCTCAGGATGGGCTAGAACTTGAAAGCCATTTGCCTCAGCCTCCTAGAGTGCTGGGATTAGTCATGTGCAACCATGCCCAGCTGAGATTAATTTCCTATGGCCATTTCCCCCTCTGTGAGGATATATGAGCCTTTAGGTTAATGAAATCCTTACTGGTTCCCCAGAGTCTAAAAGTCTGACATAATAGACCCTCAACTGAATGAATGAATGAATGAATGAACAAATTATCTTCTTTTCTGTAAAGGCTTTTCTGCCCGCCACCTCTCTGCAAATATCTAAGATGATTTAATTATAGAGAGACGGTACTTTCTCATGTCAATTACAAATCTACTTCCAGATACCTGTGGTCCAATTTAGGGCAAGCATCCTCTCTTCAACTACTCATAATAGACTGAATGCTCAGGGGTTGCTAATGACATCTTGATGAGAAATGTTGAGTTCCTAACCAAATTCTTAGTGAATGAGGGAGGTAAGTGGGGGTCCTGGGATGGAATGAGGTAAAGGTTAGAATGGAAGGCAAAGCAGAGGAGAATAAGGAGAAAGGGGACACCCACCAATCTTCTTCTACTCAGTTAAAGGCCTAGGTTTATATCCCTGTTGCCACATCCCTTAGCAAGCATAGTTCAGCTTTGCTCTCTAAGACTTCCTTCCCCCTCCAGGCAGACAGAGGCGGCACACCCTGCTGCCCTGTCCCCACCACAATCCAAGGCCCACTGTCAAATGGATCATCACCCAGAGCTGGCCACAGATGCTCAGGGCCCGCATTGTCCCTGTCCTCAGAAACATCTCTGGAGTAAGAACCCAAGGTCTTACCAAAGTCAGACCCAGAGAACTTACAAAACTCCCTCCCAAGTGTTGCTTTCTGGACTCATTTGCCCTTTGCCTGGCCCCAGGTCTGCACTTGCCCTTTGATACTTGGGCCTTGGCTGGGTCTTCAGCCAGTTCATGTGTCAGGACGTTCTGACCGACCCAGCAGTCCCCGTGGCATCCCAAGAATTCTGCCTGGCCATCTGGGAGCTCCTCAAAGCAACCAGCTTCTAACTCTCGGTGAGCCGGAGGAGAAATCTAAACCACAAACAAAGTTTCAGACCACTGGGACTCATCCTGGAGTCTCAGACCTCTGGAGACACCTGGCTTCAGTATGCACCTTTGCCCAAGCCCAGGGAGTAACCATACTCCATACAGGCCAGGAACAGGTTTCTGCAGGTGCAAGTGCGGGGGGATGAACGCAAGTCAAGATGAAATGAATCAAAGTGGGGGAAGGGAGATAGAACTTTTTTAAAGAAAATAAACCCTCCCCCAAAAGAGAGGAAGAGAGGAAAAGAGAGACGGGAGACCCTACCAGCTGATTCTAATTCCAGCCTCCCTCTCTTTCTCTCTTTCCTTCCCTCTCTCTCTCTCTCTCTCTCTCTCTGTTTTTCTACAGCATCCTCCAGAGCAGTGTCCACCCCTCCCCCTCAGGCTTCCTGCTCCCACTGCCAAGTTAAATTTCCACGCCAATACACCCACCATGAGACATCTCATTACAGGAGAGCTCCATGCAGGCCTAGGCGTTGGGGCCCTCTTCCCTGATAAGACCCGTTAGCAAGTAAAGGCCCATGCTCAATTAAGGGATGGCTCCTGTCCCAAGAAGGCCACCTGGCAAAGTCCCAAGTGCTCCAGCTTCTCCTCCCCTCCCTTGCCCACCCAGCTTTGATGCTCTGATTATCCTATTGTCAGATCAATAGCCCATCTGCTCCTTGGAGTTGTCTAAGCCATCTTGTGCTAAATTAAAACAGATAGGCTCAATCTGCAGTTAATTTCTCCCAACCAAACAATTTATCTCTCTTTTGGATGCTCTTGGAGGTGAATTATATAATCCCGACACACCATTAGGGCTCTCTGACCAAAGAAAGCCCTGTACAATGCCTGCCTGCTCTCTTTATTAGCAGCTCAACAGTGTGACAAAGGCAGAGATTTATTTGAGAGTGTTAGCCAGACCTAGTTTGAACAGCGCTGGCTGGCTCCTCAGAGGCCCAGGACGGAAAAGGATCTGGAATATCAGTGCATGTTAATTATGTGGGGGAGGAGTTGAACCCAAATTTGATAATCTGAGTGTAAGTTTCTATTTCTGAAGAATTACATCATTGAGGAATAATACTCGGCTTAAGGTAGAAGCTAGGACACCTGGAACCAAAGCGTCAAAGGAACCACAGGGTTTAATGCAAGCTGAAACAAACTAGGGATAAGAGATGGGAGGAGGATATATTAATAACAATAGGTGATATTTACTAGGCATTTGCCATATGACAACCTGTTTAATGCTGAATGTTGGGAAAATTGAGTTTTAAAAATGGTAAGTGACCCTCTAAAATCACAGAATAAATAAGTTGAGAGTTAGTACAAAAAGTGTGAGGCATGGAGAATGAGAATACTGGAAGATTTGATGCTTGTCTGCAAAGAGCTGCAGCCCCAGGCCTCTGAGTATTTCTTCCATGCAAACCCAGCAGACTTGCACATACTTAATTCCCTAAACCAGGACTCTGCTGTCTTCTACGACATGATAATTCAAGTGTTCACACCTGGTACGTCAAAGAGTCTACAGGTTGCTGCCTCATGGCTAAAGCCAACACCCATAACCATTATTATATATCTTGATGATTACTTCTGGTAAAGCCAGGATTTATTCCAGGGAGTATCAGTCAGTGCTCCAGAGCTGGGACACAATACCCAACACTCACAACCTAAAGGAGGAAAGGTTTACTTTAGCTCACAGTTTCAGGGCAGTCAGGCCATGGTTGGTTGGTTGGCTGTGAGGCAGAATCGTCATGGTGGAAGGGCAGAGCAAAGATGTTTCATTCAAGGAAGCTGGAATGCAGAGCAGGGAAACAGTGCCAGAGAGGAAGGGCCCCGGGTCAGATGTGGTACCCAAGGTCAAAGCTCCACGACCCACCCAGACACACTCAGAATGTGCTCTACCGATCTGCTAGGTGCTTCTTAATCCAGTCAAGCTGACATATTACAATTAGCAGTTGAAAAGGATTCCTCACTCCCAAACTCAACTCATACTTGCATGACTCTCCAGGAGAGTCCCATCTCGTCTCTGAGATGAAAGAAGACCAACAGGAGAAAATATCGAGGATGCCAAAGAAGAGAGAAGGGCAGACCTGGTCAAGCATCCATGAGATCATTCTGGCCCACCAGTCATTCTGCTTTGTGCAAATTAGTTCTTCAGTAAGGTAAGATTAACAATAACCAACAATGATAACCAATGCCTATTACTTACTTACTATATGACTGGCTTTTATAACTTCATTAACTACTGATGGGAAATACGAAGAAAGTAGAAGAGCAAAATGCAGAGAAAGAAATGTACTATCAGTCAGAGACTACCTTTCCCAAAGTCGCAGGGTGGACAGATTGGAACCAAGATTCAAACCCAGACAATTCACCTTCAGGGCCAGTGCCGTGAGCCAGTACTCCATATCATTCAGCAGAAGGAGGAAGGAAAGGAGAAACAAAGAACCACACAAGGAAAGAGAGGCAAATGAGTCATCTCAGAGGCTTGCTCCTTGTATCCAGCGTCCAGGCTGCTTGCTCAGGCCACAGTGATGTGTGGTCAGTAACCATCCTGGAGAGAGTGAAGCAGCGTCTCAATTGGCAAAATCCCCCAACTGCAGGGCTGACACCCACATTATTTAGACAATTGTACAATACCGGCACAGCCATCATTAGCTGCATTTCCCTATCCAGAATCCATCCTTCCTTGTTCTGAAGACAACTGGCTGATCAGTTTGGGAAACCATCCTCCCTACACTTCCGTATGTGCAGAATATTTCCTTCCCTGCTTAATTTAGGGTATGTGCATGGGAGGTAGATTTATGGGAGATCACTGAGGCTTCTCCATCCAGTTATGTTTCATCAGATGTCCTGGAATTTTCAGTTGAGAAAGTCTCTTGTTTCATTAAGAGAAACCTAATTGATTTGCTTCTTTTGGTTTTTGGTTTTGTTTTGTTTTGTTTCACCTAGAGAGAAAGAACCCTGTATGGTAAAATGTTCAGCATTATTCTGATCTGTCAGTTTAGGATGACAGATCCACACTAGTTATGTTAACAGAGAGAACTGAAGAACTAACTAGAATTGGTTAAAAAGTTCTTGGAGGAACCACAAATACAAACAAAATGGGAATGTTGAGATAATACAGTGAAATATGGCAGCAAGCAGCTAACTGGGAGCTGCCTAAAGGAAGCTATGAAAGTCACCCAAGCAGCGGGGCTCGGGGCTGCAGTTCTGGGGCACTGGGGTCAGGCGCTCCAGCTCAGGGTCCCCAGCCTTTAGGAAGACAGAAGAGAAGCCTCGTGGAAGCAGATTCCAGTTCTCTGAGGAAGAGTGTTGCCAGACTTCCCCAAGAAGCACGACGAAACCACAAGAAGCGCAGGAAGAAACTGGAAACTGGAATCAACCGCTACCGCTGGGCTGAAGGTTGTCACTGGGTGACACTGCAGGAAACACAACAAACAGAAGGAAGGAGTCCTGACTCTCTCCTCCCCCTTATGCTTCCTCCCAGGTGCCCCATCCAGAGAAACTAAGAGGGACAGAATTGGTGGAGTCTAAACCCATCACATCACAAAGCAGAATATTGAACTGTGCTTAAAACTCAGCTTATACTGCTTCATCCAAAAGAGTCCGCAAGAAAGTTTGCATAATTATTCAGAAAGCCATTGCCTCCGATAAAATGATACTAGTGATGGCTAACATCTGATAAGCACCTGCCCTGGACATAAGATAGCTCATCATTCTTCTTAAAGTTTTATTAGCACATGTTGGCAATACTTGAAGTTTACATTGATCTTAGGGAGTAGTATGTGTACATAACACAGCCGGGTTCTTTTTTATTTCCCTTCCCCTCCCACCCACCTCCCTCCCTCCATCTCTAAATCCCCTTGTCCCTTTTCCATTATTATTTGTTTCAGTTCATATTTGTGACATATAAAGTTTACATTCATTATGGGGTTTTGGTACATGTACATGACATATTTTAAATCATTTTACCTCCCTTTCCCTCCTCTTGCCCTCAGTCTCTTTCACTCCTTCCTGTTTGCAAAAGACTAAGCTCCCTGTGTCCTTCTATAGACCTTTTATTTTGTTCTTCATTTACACTTAATCTTACTCAAATGAGAGAAATCATATTTAAGCATTTGTGTCTGATTTATTTTACTTAATATTATATTTCCCATTCAGATCCATTTTCCTACAAATGTTATCCTTACAAATGTTGATGGACATATGGGCTGCTTCCAGGATTTTGCTGTTAGGAATTGTGCTGCTATAAACATTAGTGCGGATGTATCACTGTAATATGATGTCTTCTGCTCTTTTGGGAAGACACACAAAAGGAGAATAACAGGGACAGATGAAATTTCTAGCTTTAGTTCTTTGAAAAATCTCCAGACTGATTTTCCTACTGGTTGTACTAGTTTATATTCCCACCAACAATGTACAAGTGTTTATTTTTCACCACAGCCAAGCTAGCATTTGTTACTATTTGATTTTCTGATGATGGCCATTCTTTCTGGTGTAAGATGAAACCTTAGTATTGTTTTAATTTGCATTTCCTAATGGCCAGAGATGCTGAACATTTTTTCATGTTTCTTGGTCATTCGTACTTCTTCTAAGAAAGTGTCTATTCATTTTATTTGTCCAGTTTTTTGATTGGGTCTTTTACTTTGAGTGGTCTGATTTTTTGAGTACTCTCTATATTCTAGATCTGAGTCCTTTGTCTGAGGAGTAGCTAGCAAATACTTTCCCCACTCTGTAGGTGGTCTCTTCACTCTGCAGACTGTTTCCTTTGCTGTGCAGAAGTTTTCAATTTTCTATAATCTCATGTATTGATTCTTGCTGTTATTTCTTGTGCAGTTGGAGTTCTATTCAGAAAGTCCTTGCCTACACCTATGACTTCAAGAGTTTTAGCTCTTTTACCTTCCTGTAGATTCATTGTCTCTGGTTTAATGTTTAGATCTTTGATCTATTTTGATTTTAGTTTAGTACGTGGTGCAAGATATCAATGCAGCTTCAATCTTCTGAACATAGATAGCCACTTTTCCCAGCACTATTTGTTTAACAGGTTATCTTTCTTCCTACATCCCTAGCCAAAGCCAGGGACAGGGTCAGAATCTGCAGCAAGCTAGAGAGGAGAATTCTTGAGACTGGTTTGTTTGCCTGCAACCAGATCACAACCAGGCAAGAAGGGAATTGTGTGAACACTCAGACTTTTTGGCATAGCAATCATGTGTGACTCACAAATATGTTTTCTTGTTTGAGTACTTGATCTGAGTTCCAGCTGAATATTTTTTGATTTTTGGCTTTTGAGTTGTGTTTGTTTGTTTTTGTTCTATTTAGTTGCTGTTTATGTTCTTTTCCTCTTCTCATCTCCCTAGCTCGTTTCTTTAACCCAAGCTTCTATAACAATATTATTTTCTTATTTTTTACTTGTTTCTCCCACTTTTTAAATTCTTCCTTCAAGTTTTTAGTTCAGTATATTCTGCTCTCTCTCTCTCAGTCACTCCTATCTTCTCTTATGTTAACCTTCTGACCGTTCTGTTCCATTCCTTTTGCACTTCCTTATCTTACCTGGCCCCTGTCTTCTCTTGCCTCTTTCCCTCTTTACAGGTGAAGAAATACATTAACAGTTTCTGACAACCTGGTAACTTCCCTCAATCCCAAAGTATCCTCCCTCCTCCTATATCCCATCATTATCCCCACAGTTATCTTCTTAAAATCCTTAACACTAATCTTTCAATCCAACTAAAATCTTCCAACAGGATGCGACCACATATCTAATTATGTTCACCTATTATTGTTTCTCCCATCTACCTCTCCTCCCCTACTGACTTATACTCCTTTCATCCATCTCTCCATCTCTTCCCTCCACTTCTCCTACCACATTGTAGAATAACTGCTAATAACAATTGAATATAGGCTGCAAAGATTATTGATAAAAGGCGAAAGTGTAAAGGCAAGGTTTATTGCATATAAGCACCATGTGATTGATCTGTCGATGCCGTTATAACCAGAAATAACGCTCTCCTCAAAATACAGAGAGAATCCAATTTAGATAAATTAAGTAGTTTAAGGAGTAAATACTACCTCTGGATAAATAAAGGTGAAAATCGTTACTAAAAGGCAGTATTACAAGTCCTCCTCAACTTGCTTGACCAAGAACCTCAGCACCACAACAAAAACAATACTATAAATACAGGAACAAGGGAAAAGAAAATAACAGAAGTCGCCCCCCCCCCCCACCAAGGCCTATCAACTCTCCCAAGGCAGATCCAGGAGGCATTAATGGAGATGAAACACCAGGAAACACCAAGTAACAAATCTTTACAAACTATGTAAAGAAGAGTTAAAGACACTTGGTGAATTCAAAGAAGACATGACCCAAATGTTTATGGAATTATCACACCAAATGACCAGTATGGATTTGGGGGAAACTAAAAGTTGAAAGACCTTACCAAAACTGTTCAAAATGCGAATGACAAAACTAAATATATTCTGCATAGTCTTTGAAAATTCCACATCCTTTCAGCTCTGTCCCAATTAAGAGATTACACATTTGTTTTGTTTTGTTTTTAAGAGATTACACATTTGTATACACAAACACTTACAGTAATATTTTTTAAGTCTTAATTTCATGAAACTCCATTCTTTGTCTCCAGCTTTGTTTACTGTACATTATAGATGTTTTAGACTTGTGCAGGTTATAGCCAATGCATTTGCACAATTGAGTGCAATTAAAGAACCATCCATGTCCCTCCTCTTTGGACATCAACAAAACTAAAGATGACCCCGGGTTCCCCAAATCTCTCCGTTACCTAGGTTGCTCTCAGATAAACCAGATGGTACACCCAGTCATCTCAACCCCAAGACAAGCAAAGGATCATAGGTCAACTCTATCCAAACCCCAGGGAAAAAACCATTCTTTAATTTACTCTGTTGGTTCTTTCTTTTGCATGCCATAAGTCATATCTTTCCTATGATCAGAACCAGGGGGCTTGGAAGCTTGAGTGCTCAGGGTCAGATCCGGCAGTGGCATGAGCATTGGCTACAGCAAACATTATACACAGTGCTAGAGACCCAACTCAGCCTGAAAGCCTGGAGTTTGGTTATCCTGTCTTTTGAGGCCATAGGCACGTATCTACTACACAGTGATGTTAAATGATCATGGGAAAATTGGGCCAATATAGCTACACAATCCATAGCCAATTCATTCAAGGTCACATAGACCAATATATCATTTAGACAAGCCATCTGACCTCTGCACACCTCAGTCTGACCCTCTGCAATATAATGCCACTGTTATTGATTATTGTTATTGAGAAAACCTAGAGAATTGTGGACTAAGGACCAAAACCTTGGGCTGCAGGCCCGAATCTAAATATGCTCCATAACAAAAGGAGCCACTACCAAGCTCTAAACTGCCCCTTAGAAATGAAGTCCTATATCAATTCTAGGGACTGTGTTTCTTTATTTCCATTACCATAAGAGATGCAAATACAGTGTGAGCACTTCTGTCCCTTAAACAACACAACAACAACAACAACAACAACAATAAAAATGCCATTTTCTTTCATTAGAGTTATGGACATAGGACTGATCGTGGAACTGTAGAACCTCAGAGCCTAAAGCAATTCTTATTTACAGGGTGAGGCAATTTAAATTCCTCAAACAGAAACGTTCAGCCCAAAGTCCCACCTAGGAGATCTGGGACTTCAAGGTAACTCTCCAGATGAACATTCTGCATTGTTTGTTCCATACTCCGGTGCTTTTTGGCACACATAACAGAGTCCAAAGATAATGCGCCATAACTCACCAGTCCATTTTTATAAAAACATCTTGAAGTATAGGGCAACAAATATTCAATGCTCACTTGTTCAATAAATATTCAGTAAGTGCTTAACTGAATTTCACTTTTGAAATCAGCAGTCAAAAATATACCCAGTGCTCAACTGAAAATTCTGTGTCTAGGACACTGACCATCAGTTTGGCTGCCTTTGGTTGTCTAATCATTTGCAACTGTTTGAATTTTAGTAAGTAAAGGAATGTGGGATTTTTTTTCTGGCAGCAAGCCGATGGCCTCAGCAGCACTGGAAAAGTGACTACCTTTTCTTGGCTTTCTTTGATTCCTATCAGAATTCAATTCTAAATATCCTCCAGAAATCCAAGCTAGGTAATGATCTCAAGTGTTTGGAACTGACTGATAAAAGCAGAACTCACCTGGTCATTAGACTAAATCCTATTCCTTGCAATGAGCATACAGCAGCCTAAGAGGCTAATTGGTGAGAAAAGAGGAGCCCCCTAATTTGCAGGGGCCGGAAAACTCCAGAGCTCTATGTAGTAGCAGAACTGTCACAACAATATATTTTCTTTACCTCAAGTCACAGCTGTCTCTATTTTCATTTTCCAACTCACAGTTCGAAGTCAGTCATTTTCATTCAATAATTTTTTAAGTGTCTAGTATGTGATAAGCATTATTCCAGGTGCCCAGAGGACTACTGAACCAAATAAACTGCCTCCACCTCTGTGGTCTTAACATTTCCATGTTCCCATAGCATATCTGTGAAGCCTTGAGATGCCTCTTAGTAGAAAGCCCATCCCTCCATTCTCTAGTTCCCCTTGACACCATTCTTCTACCTTGGACACCCTTTTGCATGTTGTATTTTTAGTAGGTGGGCGATGTCTGTCTTCCTTTCTATGCTGGGGCTCCTCAGGAACAGGGAGCAAGAGAAACTCTCCCCATATCTTCTATGCCTGATGTAAAATCTGCCATAAGATAAGCACCCAATCTGTCTCTCTAGTGTCTGTTTATTAAGCTGATTGCAGTTCTCCCTGCTATAATTAGACTGACCGAGACCTTCCCCATCATTCCATGTTCGCTCATAGTCAGGTCATGCTCATGGAGCTGATAACAAGTTGGTAATAATTTTATAATTCTAGAAGCATACAATGTTTCACGGATTATACAGCCAATTCTCATATATTATTTCATGCCATCTTGCTGGAGCATAGAAAGGACAATTGGACAGAAAGATTCATGAAAGACTCAGTAGGAATAAGAGGCTACCCATTGGCCATGGCT
>PVJO010021266.1:0-30390 GCA_004026905.1 Hystrix cristata | reverse complement strand
ATAGATGCAGAAAAAGCATTTGACAAAATCCAACACCCGTTCATGATAAAAACACTACAGAAATTAGGAATAGAGGGTGTATATCTCAATCTGATAAAAGCCATATATGATAAACCAACGGCCAACATTACACTGAATGGACAGAAACTGGAGGCTTTCACACTAAAATCTGGAACAAGACAAGGGTGTCCACTGTCACACAGCAGTGTTAAATTCACCATCTCTCAGGGCTCAGTGTGAGCTGCCCAGGGCTGCAGATGGCCGTGGGCCGGAGGTTCTACAATATGGATGCATCTTGAAAGTGTGCTGAATGAAACAAGTTAGCCAGAAGGAACTGCACGCTGTATAATTCTATTACATAAAGTGCACAGAATAAGCAAATCTGCAGAAACCGAGACTATATTTGATATGGCTTACATCTAAAATGTCTCCCGAAGGTCTTATGTGTGTGGAAGTTGATTGGACTGTGCAGACACTGTACTCACTGGTGGATTCATCCATTGATGAGTTCACAGCTGAACACCCTGTTAAGCGGTGAGGTCTGGGTGGAGGTGGGTCACTGGGGGATGTCCTGGAAGGGTATATTCCTGTCCCAGGGTCCTCTCCTCTGTCTCTGCTTCCTGGCTGCTGTGGGTTGAACAGCTTTCCTCTGCCATGTCCTTCATTTCTGCCTTGGATCATGCACAGACTGAGGACTCTGAAACCGTACAACAAACTTAACCTCCTCTGCTTTAAATTGCAGTGTTGAGTATTTTGTCCCATTGTGGAGGAAACTGGCTAATACAAAATTAGTGGAGTCTGATGAGATTAGAAGGGATGCAAATAGAAAGTGAGTAAATAAGGTACAGGATTTCTTTCCAGGTGGTGAAAATATTCTACAGTTACACTGTAGTAATAATTACATGACTGAATATACTAAACTCACATAATTCTATACTTTATATGAATTATATCCCCATGAAGATATTTTAAGCATTAAATTTAAAATCAATATTTTCAGTCATACTCGTTTGTTGTTGATGTTGTATTGTGGTGCTGGGGATCAAACCCAGGACTTTGCACATGCTAGGCAAGCACTCTGCCCCCAAACTATACCCTCAGCGTAGTTACCATTTTTTAATCTAAAAGAAAGTCTAAGCAAACAATAGTGGACTACAATAGATGCTTTGAGAGGGAGAAAAAGATAAACTGCAAGCAATGAGCTATGCAATAATATATGAATAATTAAATCTAAATGGATCATAATGAACTAAATATATGAAATATATCAATTGAAAAGTTCTCCTGGAATAGAAGGACACACTATGAGGAAATAATTTTCTGGACTAATAGTACTTTAAAACCTATAAATAGCAAAACTCAGCAGTTGAGGTAGAAGAGGGAAAGGTAAAATTTTTCTAGAGTTTTCATCTCATTAGAGTACAATGAAGCTGGGCATTAAATGTCTTGAAGGGGCAAATGTGCATTTTGGTAGAGGAAACAGTTGCTATATTTTTCAAATATAAGAAACATATGGTTTATTATATCTTTCCATTTTTCCCTTTCTCCTTTTTCTTTTTTTCCCTTTCTTCTTTTCCCCCTTCTCCCATCTAGTTCACCTCTGTTTTGAATATTATCTTTTTTTTTTACATAATATCTATTATACCTCTTTGTCCTTATTTACATTTATGGTTTCTCATATCAGAGAAACAATTCAGTGTGTACTGATGAGTTGGGTGGGGGAGCAGAAGAGAGGGGTGGGGAAGAGGGGGGAAAACCAAGATATATCATGTACAAGTACAAAATAACCATGTTGAATATGATCATTATGTATACAATGTACCAATATATGTTCTTGGTAAAAAAAATTTTTTAAAAATTTAAAAAATTAAATGCACCCTACTAGCTTTAGACATTTTACTGCAAATAATCATCATATCGGACTTCAAGCTTCTGTAAGTTCACAGTGAAAAATCTGATCATATTACATATATGATCAAGTTTTATTGCTCTCTTAAAATTGGAAGGGATAAGAATATAATAAAAATGAAAATATTCTAAAGAAAAAAAGAAATATATGTGTGGGATTATTAGCAAGCAGAAAGTGAATCAAGTGTTAATTAAAGGGAAAGTAAAGGTATTAGCCTTCTCATCACTGGTACACAATTCCCTTGAGATGTACAGCTCAAGGAAGGGGAGGCTTAATTTGGCCATGGTTTCTGAGGGTTCAGTCCATGACTGCTGGCTCCCAGGCAGGAACAGCAGAGCTGCTTAGCTCATGTTGGCTGGTAAGTGGAGCAGAGGAAGAGTGCCAGAGAGGAAGGAGCCAGGGACCAGGCTTAGACCCCCAGGTCACACCTCCACAACTCAGCCAGACACACTCAGTGGTGTGCTTTATTACTCTCCTAGGTGGCACTCAAGCCAATCAAACTGGCACTCCAGTCAAATGAACAAGGACTCTGTGGTGTGTGGGAGACAGAATGCAGACCAGGATGGCAAACCAGCAAACAGAAGTAAAAATAACAATGTGAAATAATTTCTATATACTTAAACTGGGTTTTTCTGATGATTTTCTCATTCTTTCTAAAAACTCATAATCTTAGATGGGATTATGAGTGGGAAAAAAACACCATAGAAGTTAAGGGGTCTGTCTCTCTTGTTTAACTGGAGCTGTGTGACACCCGTGTGATATCACCGATGATGTTGGTGATCATCAACAATCATTATTCTCCTTCCTTGCTCTTTTTTTTAAATTTTATTTTATTTTAATGGTACATTTTAGATGTACATAGTGATAACATTCATCATAGGGGATTTGTACCTGTACATGATGTACCTTGTTGCTTCTTTTTTTCCCATTCCCCCCCACCCCTGCCTCCCTCCCTCCCTATTTACAAAAGCTTTGTTTCCATTTTTTCCTTCCAGTTCTTATTTCTCTTGCCCCTCTGTTCCTTTCCCCCTCCCTTGTTCCCTTTCCCATTTGGATGTTTTCTTCCCTTTCCCAATATTATATATTTTAGTCTTTATTTACACTTTCAGTTTCTCACACCAGAGAAACTATGCGGTATTTAAACGTATGTCCGATTTATTTCACTTAAGAGTGTGGTCTCAAGATGCATCCATTTACCCAGGAATATCTCAAGCTTATCATTCTTTATGGCAGAGTAGTACTCCATTGTATACAAGAACCACATTTTCTTTATCCCTGCTCTGTTCTTCAGAAGCTATGCACTAAATCCAGCCAACTCTGGAATAGGGAGTGACGCTGGAATTAAACACCACCCGCCAGAGAAAGGAGGGAGTGTCTATATATGTTATTTGGGATTTTGTGATGAAGACACCTCTCTCCCCCCCAATATAGCTCTTAGAACACGTAAACAGAAAAGGAATAAAGAATGATAAGCTTGAGATATTCCTAGGTAAATGGATGCATCTTGAGACCATATTCTTTTTTTTTTTTTTTTGAGACCATATTCTTAAGTGAAATAAATCGGACACATATGTTTAAATACTGCACTGCTTCTCTGGTGTGAGAGACTGAAAGTGCAAATAAAGACTAAAATGTATTATATTGGGAAAGGGAAGGAACTGTCCAAATGGGAAAGGGAACTAGGGAGGGGAAAGGATCAGAGGGACAAGAGAAATAGGAAATGGAAGGAAAAAATGAAAACAAAGCTTATGTAAATGGGGAAGGAGGAGGGGGGTGGGAAGGGGAGGGGAATGGGAAAAAAAAGAAGCAACAAGATATATCATGTACAGGTACAAATCCCCTATGATGAATGTTATCACTATGTACATCTAAAATGTACCATTAAAATAAAATAAAATAAAAAATAAAAAATTTTAAAATATATATCTATATATCAGTCATTCCATTAAATGTGAAATGACTGAATTCCCATTAAAAATCAGAGAATGTCCAATGAGGGACAGGAGGAGAAATCAGCCAGATACTGATTACTATGGGCATGTTTAGAACAAAGCAACTATTTGTTAAAAGGTGGGAGCTCATATTAGGCATGCTAAGATTTTAGTTTAAATTATTAAGCAGGAATGTTATATATTAAGACAGGCACAAGGCTTCATTTATGAGTCATAAACCTGTGTCTTTGAAGCAATTACAGCAGCTAAATTAAGCAAAAGCCTACTAGATATGGAAGGAGACCTTAATAAAATTTAAAACATAGAGATTTTATTATATTTCTTTCATATTTAGCAGATCGAGACAAAAATTGACATTGAGAAAATAATGAAATCTGTAAAAACTATATTGTAAATACATTTAGAACCTAAATCCACTTAACAAAATGTACTCATTTTGTTGTTGTTGTTGCTGTCTTTTTTTTGTTTCATTTTGTTTTCCAGCTCTAAGGATTGAACCCAGGGCTTTCACACACAGCTACATCCCTAGCCCTTTTTCACTTTTTGAGACAGGATCTTGCTAAGTCATTAAATTGCCCAGGCTGGGGTCAAACTTGCAATCTCCCTGCCTCAGCCTCTCAGAGTGCTGGGATTACAGGTGCGAGCCACCTCTCCTGGCAAGGTTTTTATGTCTCTGAAATAGTTATTAAAAGTTAATCACATACTTGGTCAGTAAGAATATCTTATTTTCAAAAATTTAAGGTAGATTTAACAGAACTTAGAAGTCCTTATTTTTCAGTCAAAATCCAACAAAAGAAGAAATGACTAATGAAAAATAATCAAAAGAAAATCTTACCAAAAATTCTTAAAAGTTGAAAATTAAAAACTTTCATGGCAATCATTAGATAAAATAGAAAAAGCTAAAAAGAAAGGTTTAAAGAAAACATTACAGAACATAAGATGTATGAATTTTATATCCAAACTTACATGGGAAATATGGTATTCAGAGGAAAAAAGTATAAATCCAAATTGTACCAATACATTTTTAAATATGAAAATGAAAGGCAATTAGCACTTAAGGTATTTTAAACCAAACAACAAAATGTAGCATATGCAAGGAGCATATAATCATAAATACAGAAATTAATAAGGTAAAAATTAGAAAATTAGGATTATCTATAAATGAAAGCAAAGGCATTTCTTTGGAAAGAAGAATAAAATTGATAAACTTTTTGTAAACTAAATTAAAGGGAAAAAGAAAAAGCAAAAATAAAGAAAATTAAGAATGAGAAAAATGTAATGAAAAACATAAGAAAATAAAGAACTTGCAAGCGAGTATTACATTCTTCTCTATGAAAAGCTAAAGGTAATAAACAATATTCTAGATCAATATATAATAACAAATTTCATCTAAGCAAATATGAAAATTTTTAATAAATAATTTAGCAAGAAAGGATTACAAAAATAGTGATCTACCATTTTTACTGTTATTAGGATTAGATAGATGTATGGCTGATCTATATTTCAACTTCGAACATAAAATAATTATCCATGTTTATGTAAGCTATGCTTGGGCTTAGATTAATATAGAAATCTTATCCAATTCACTTTTAAAAGATAATATAATTTAAATACCAAAACTTGCTTTTAGAAAATTATAAAAAATAAATCCATAAACCAACCTCACTTATACATACAGATTTCTAAATAAAAATTGGTAGCTAGAATAAAAAATTTATCACAAACGAGAAGTTTTCTGTTCTTAAACAAGTAAAACTTGTTCCTTGAAAATAAGATGATTTAATAATAGAATCTATCAACACAATAAGTTTTATCAAATTAAAATAATAATCATGAGGGGGGTGAAGGGAGGGGAATGGGAAAAAAAGAAGCAACAAGATATGTCATGTACAGGTACAAATCCCCTATGATGAATGTTATCACTATGTACACCTAAAATATACCGTTAAAATAAAATTTAAAAAAAATAAAATAATCATTATAATTACATAAATAAATGTTCAAAAGGCATTTGAAATAATTCAGCATATGTTCCCTTAAAAAAACTAAGATAAAATGAAATATGGTAGCTATATTGCAGTCTCTTTGGGAAAAATAAATTCTATACTTCTGATAAGGAATTAATAACCAGAATTTGTAAGGAACTCAAAGAATCCAAGAGCAAAAAACTTTTTAAATGAACAATAAATCTAAGTAGACATTTTTCAAAAGAAGACATACAAACAGCCAACAGGTCTGTGAAAAAATATTCAACACCACTAATCACCAGGGAAATGGGAATCAAAACTGCAGTGAGCTGTCACCTCACGTTAGAATGGTTATTATCAAAAAGACAAAGATAACAAGTGCTGGCAAAGATAAGGAGAGAAGGGAACACTTGCACACTGTTCTTGGGAATGTAAATTATTACTAGTGCTGTGAAAAACAGTACAGATGTCCTGCAAAAATGAAAAATAGAATTACCATATGATCCAGCGATCCCTCTATTGGGTACATATCCCAAAGACACTGAATTGTTGAAGAGACATCTTCAGAAAAAGTTGATCTCATAGAAGTTGAGATAGGAGCAGTTTAGAGATAGAAGCTAGACGTTCTGGTGCACTATTAATAGCACAGTAGGGTAACAATAGCTAATAATGTACTATATATTTTTGAAAAGCTAGAAAAATAGATTTTGAATGTTTTCACTATAAACAAATGATAAATGTTTACACTTGATTTGAGCATTATGCAAGGGACACATGTATTAAAACATCAGATGGTATCCCATAGATATGCATATTTTAGGTACTAGGTAAAAATAAGAAAATTTTAAATTTTAAAAAATAATTGCAAGAAAAACAATAAAAATTCAGACATAGTGATGAATTTCATTATACTTCTTTCACATGTAAACAAATTTAGCAGGCAAAGAAAAAAAGTACAGACAATAATCAAACACTAAAATCACACTGTAGATATGTAATGAGATTAGTTCCCTTATAAAAGGGTCAAGGGAACTGGGTCACCTCTTCTACCATGTGAGGACACAGCAAGAAATTGTCACCCGAGGTCACCAAATCTGCTGGCATCTTGATCTTAGCCTTTCTAGCTTCCAGCACTATGAGCAATAAATTCCTATTTATAAATTACGCAATACAAGTATTTTTATAGCACCCAGAACAGAAAAAGACAAGACTAAACATAAGAGCTAAAACTAAACTCTTAGGAGTCTTGCCTTTGGGTCAGGTAAAGCACTCTTTCCCATTGCTGGGACAAGAGCCTGACGCCCACAATCCGAAGGAGGGGAGGTTTCATGTGGCCTGTGTTTCAAGGGAATTCAGTCCGTGAGCGGCTGGCCCCAAGACAGAAACATCACAACAGAGCAAAGCTGCTGAGTCTGTGGGAAACAGGGCAGGGGGACAGCACACGGAAAGGTCCCAGGCACAGATCCTGGGCCCCCAAATGCGGACCCCAGACTCCAGACACAGCCAGAAGTATGTGCCTCCTGTCACTTAGGCAGTTCCCAAAACCAGTCAAGTTGACAAGCCACCCTAACCACTGCAGACACCACAATCGCAAGTGACAAAGGATTAAAACAAGTAAAATATATCACAAATTCATCAAAATTAAAAGTTTGTGCCATCAGAAGAATGAGAAGACAACCCACAGAACAGGAGAAAAATATTTTCGAATCATGTCTAACAGGCAATAGGTAATTAGAATTTATAAGAATTCTTAGATATCAATGATAGACGAATGGCCCAATTTAAAAATAGCAAATAATTTGAATAGCTATCTCGCCTAGAAGAAGGTATACAAATGGCCAATAAGTACATGAAAAGATGTTCAACAAAATTGATCATCAGAGAAACGCAAATCAAAACCACAAGGAGATACTAATTCACACACACTAGGATGGCTGTAATCAAAAGCACAGCTAATAACATTTACTGGGGATCTTGTGGAGAAATCAGAACTCTCGTACACTACTGTTGGGAATGTAAGATGGTGTAGCTGCTTTGGAAAACAGTCTGATACTATCTTAAACAATTAAATGTAAAATTGCCATATGGTCCATTAAGTCTATTCCCAGGTATGGACTCAAAAGTACTGAACACAGATACTTAAACAAATACATGTATTTCAAGTTCATGGTAGAACTATTGACAATAACTGAAAGGCAGAAATAGACAACTATCCATCAATAGTTGAGTGGATAAACAAATATGCTATATCCATACAAATGAATATTATGTGGCCATGAAAAGGAACAAAAAACCAATACATGCTGCAATATGGATAAACTATGAAACATTATGCTAAATGGAAGAAACCAGTCACAAAACACCATGCAGTGTGTGATTTCATGTCCAGACTAGGTAAATCTTTTGAGACAGAAAATAGACTAGTGGTTTCCTACAGCTGGAAAACTGGAAAGAAAAGGAAATAACTGTTACTGGCTGTGGAGTTTCTTTGTGGGTAATCCAAACGTTATAACATTGATTGCAATATTGGTTGCACAAGTGTGAATATTCTAGCAACCATTGAGCTTATTTGCTCAGAAATGTTATTATCAAGTACATAAGGATATATACTTAAGCATGTTTATTGCATCATTGTTCATACTAACACAATAATTATTTCAATTAGAATTATAATTAAAGTCATAGAAACAAAACGGCCATACACCTATAGGGTGGTTTTTGGATTAATATAGTACATTCTACAGTGAAATGTGATATAGCCATTTAAAAATATGGATTCACACCTAACGATTGCCTTGAAGGAATTTCTATGAGTTCTCACGAGTGAAAAAATAAACTATATAGATACATTTATGATATGATCCCTTTTCATAAAATAAACAGTGACAAACCTGGCTTCACATATATACAGAGTCCTTTGAAAAGTGCATGCACACTTCAGGAAAAGAAAAACTTGTATAAATATTTTAATACTAAATTCATCGACTGCTTGCCCTGCAAGCACAAGGCCCTGAGTTCGATCCCTGGCACCAAATCAATCAATCAATCAATCAATAAATAAATAAATAAATCCATCGAGACATTGTGAGATTAATACGAGTTGCCTTTGGCCTCTGCAGTTATGAGAAGCGCTCAGAGTGTGGCCATTAGCTTCCAGATATTTATTAGTACGGTGAACTCCTGCCGAGTAACTTTGGTCACTGAGATTGCTGCACACACATTCACAATTTCTTCTCTGAGGGCTCACAGTGTAGTGGGTTTTCTTCCATACATGGCATACTACAGGGTCCCACATGTGAGGGTAACATCATCCGCTGAAAAAACATCATACTATGTTTCTTTTTCTGAAGTGTGTATACATTTTTGGACAGACTCTGTATACATATGAATGTATGTATATGTCCATATATATGTTATACACAGCAGAGAGAGAGATAAATGTTATGCACTATCATCTAAGCATAAAGAAGTACCTAATGGAAAGATGACCCACGAATGGGTAGGTCATGAGAATTGTGAAAGAAAATTGTATTTGATGGACTTTCCAAACACATATTGAAGTCAGCTAAATGTCTGACATCTGATCTTAAGCTGAAAATTGTTAAAACTACTAAGATTTAAGATATTTATAATTTATATATAGTCGCCATAGATCTAGTTCCTGCCACTTGCTAACCATGTTACTGTGGGCACATTAACCTCTCTGCTTTTGTTTCCTCATCCAAAAAGAAGATCATAGTAATACCCACCTCAGAGAGGTTTTGAGGATGGGAAAATTAATATGCATAGAACATTCAGAATTGCGCTATTTGCCATTTATTGCTTTTGGGGCTGGTTCTTTGCTGCAAAGTTCACACAAAACCACAGCCTAAGCCTGCTCAGGAAGTAAAGACATGGTTATTTACTTTTCTCTTCCTCCTCTCTCCATCTTCTGCCATCATGGGGGGAGGTGTGCTGCCAGCCTGTTCTGCGGCCACTCAGAAGTCATGGCAACACTGAACCAAGAAGTAGGCCAGCCACAAGGCGAGGCTGAGTAGTAATACAAATGGACCTAGCAGACTAGAAATGTGGACAGTACATAATGAAATGAGATTTATCAGAGGAGGAAAATGCACACTAGTTTATCTAGGAAGAAATAGTTCAATATATATTCAACCCAGAAGGGGAGAAGAGCACATCTCAGGGAGGGAGAGATAAGGAGCAGAAAGAGAGGGCCCTGGAGGGAATACGGCCAGAGTGTTCCTCTCTATACAACATGGCCCCAGGAGAGGAGATAACGCCTCATGAGGTGCCCACTGATAAATAGCTCCTTGTCCTGTGAACTGTTTATTTTTGTTTGATTTCGATTTTCAATTCTGACAGAGGCCAGTACTAAAGTGCTTGATGTAATTGTGTACCAAAAATAATTTTGCCACTTATGTTTATAATTATTTGGACAGTTTTAACAACCAAAATAGAACAACCACAGAGAGTGTGAACTTTGGCCAGGCACGGTGCCCTGCGGCAAGCACAGACACCAAACCTACTAACTCAGCAGGTCTCTGGCATGCTGCCTACACACAGCCATGAAGTGTGCTCGGGTGGGTGCTGAGGGTTGCAGGCCTGTAGCTGCATTCGGGACTGACTGCGGCTGGAGCCTGCCTCTCCTCTCCTGCTGGGCCAGGTCACCTCAGGAGGCTTTGTGTCTATAGACAGGAAGAGTAGACTTGTTGTAATTAAGAACTAAGGCTTTAGTATAAAGCTGATCAATAAAGAGGCGATCCTACTTGAAATGCCTTGCTGTCTTAATTGGCTTAACACTAATGTCAATGGAGAAAACAAAGAGAGTCAAAGCATAATTAGCCCATGAGAGAGGGCTGTGGGGGCCGGAAAAGCAGTGCACTCAGTAGAGGCTGCCAGAATCTAAGCAGCACCCCTTTCCCTTTACCACATTCCTTTAAGGATGCAGAACCCCAGGAGAGGAAGATTTTTAGCCTGGGAACCCAGAGACCTTGAGAGCAAGAGGGATGAAAACCAGAAGTATAGCTTCTTGCTTTCTGACCATGATAGAATAGAGTCAAGGACTAGATTTACCTCCGTAGGAAGTGACCAAGCCCTGTCAATTCTCCCTTAGGGTTGATCACAACCCTACATACCTCTGTGATCTGTCTGAACACTTCACACAGCACTTAGCTCAAGTACCCACTGGAGAGGCCCCAAATTAGCCTCCCTTCCTCAAAGTCCTCCACCCTTCAATACCTCCCTCCAACCTGGCTGCTGTTAGTCTTGATTTTTACCCTTTGAATAAGGAAGTTTATATTCCCAAGTGATCTATGGAAAGCACATATCTAATGATGCCATCATCTCATCTTCCGCCTTACCAATGCCCAATTCCTCAGCACGGATGTGTCCCAGGCACTGTGCAAGGCACCAAAAATGAGAAAAAGCAGAGATGTTCTGGCTCCATGCAGCTCGGAATGTAGTGGGAAGAAAAGGCAACCAAACAATTTTACAAAAAGTTGTAATTCAGTGCTGTGAGGAAGAGGGACCGTAAGAAGCTCTCTCAAGAGTTTGATTCTAGCCAGGTGGTCAAGAGAAGTCTGGCCTGGAAATGGAGTATGTCAGTGAAGCTTCAAAAGATGCCTGGGAGTCTGGAAGGCCGGTGTTTCTTGCAAGCTATTAATAGGCCAATGACATTGTTCAAAGGGTTGCAACAAATATTTTTGAAATGATTCATAGACTGAATTACAGGACAGCAGGAGAGAATAGACCAAAGTGTTTTGCAGGTTAGCAAGAGTTCATATTACTGCATGAGATGTTCATAGATGCCTCCACATCAAAAGTCCTCCTTAGTGCAGGTTGGGAACTAGACAGAGGACAGTCAGGGAGGGTACAGGCGCATCCCAGCCAGGGAACAGCATCTTCGATGGCTCAGCAGTAAGAAGAAGCATGGGCGTTCAGTGCCATCTTTAAGGTGAGCGAGAACACACTCATCACTCACTCATCAAATGCTCATTTAGTTCTCTGATCAAAGCAGCACCCCAAGGAATTCACAGTGACAAGCCACACCTGGGCCCCATCCTGAAGGCTCTATACGCCATCAAAAGAAACAGACAAGGATGCAAATAAATATCTGACTACGTGTTGAAAATCTTACAGGAACAAAGTGAATGTAGCAAGGATGTACCGTGTGAAGAAATTACTCTTGGGTGGCAAAATCGCAGAGCTCTTCACAAAAGAGAGGGTTTTTCTGGGGCCTTGAAGAATGGGAAGGAATTCAACAAGTGAAAATGTTTGGCCTGGGAAGCAGGGGTGCAAGCCTTTCGGATGAGGAATAGTGGGAGTAAAGGATGAGAAAGTAGAGGACGTGTTTGAGGAAGAGTAAATGGGCCTGGCCTGATGGATCCAGGAGCAGAGGGACAGACGTGGGATGGTAGATGGAGGGCAGGTCACTTAGAGCCTTGCTTCCCTGGCTAAAGAACTTGAACTTTGCTTTGCAGGCAAAGAAAATAATCCATGAAGGTTTTTGGGTAGAGGAACAACATAGATGTTGCTATGTATTTGCAGCGTGTAGGAGGACAGATTGATGAAAAATAGTGGTGGAAGAACAAACTACAAGTAGGAGGAAACTGCAAATTCTCTTAGTCATTCTGGCCTTGTCTGGGGCCTGGACAGTGGGGAGACAAAGGAGGGAGATGTGAACAGGCACAAGAGCCAGGTAGGGGGTGACAGCTTCTTGAGAGGGTCACAATGGATCGGGTGTGTCTCAGGTTCTACTCCAACAATGCACATAAGTCCTCCGACCTTCTCTGCTTCGGTTTTGCTCTCTGTGAATAGGGGAACGTAACTCTGGCTTCTGATACAATCAGCAGAGACTAAGGAAAATAAAGTGCATCCAGCTGCATAAAGTATTTACAACCCACGGGGGAAAAAGTGCCCTAAATCCACCACAATCTTAGCAGCCCCACAAGAAAGCCAATTATTTTAAAGTAAAAGGATTAACAGATGATATTTTTCAATTTTTGTATCCTTATTGTTGACCTGTCTCAATTTTGTTTTAAGAGATTTTCAAGGTTGAAAACTAACAGAGTTGAGTGTCATCACAGACTAAAGTGAACATAAAAGCAGAATGAGTCCCTAACTAATGACATCATCAACATACCTCAGAAATCACAGTGTCTATCCTTATGTGGCAAGACACACCAAAAAAGGGTTTCATTATCAAAATCTGCTGACTCCTTCTATCTCTATAGGTCTTGGATTTTTCTTTTTTTTTCTTTTTTTTTTTTTCATGTGCTGAAGATTGAACTCAAGGCCTTGTGCTTAGCACTCTACCACTGAGCTAAATCCCCAACCCCTAGCCTTGGATTCTTGATTCACTAAAATCTATTAGACCACAATCTACATTAACGAAGCAAACAGATCTATGCTGTTCACCTGCCACATTCTCCCTGCCCAGTACAAGTGGGCCCCCAATGAATGGATGGATGGATGGATGATGGGTGCCCAGTGAGTGTACTCACCTAGAGAGTACACAGCACCTCTACCAGCGAGATGGCACAGAAGTTTTTCAATCAGATCTCTCTAATGACTTAAGGAAAAATGTCTAATTGGTACAAGCAAATTTCTTCTGGGGGAAAAATATATACATATGTTCTACTTTATGTTTTGCATAATAACTTCTTTCTGGCACATTCTAATTTTTAAGGCTCTGTACATATACAACATATGTTATATATGCTAAGGCAGAAAGATAGTGTGTCAAAGCATAATCGTTTGGGTCAGGACTCTTCATTAAGAGACAAAATTCCATTCAAAATGCCTCACATAATAGACACACATATTTCATCAAGCATGACTGAATCCATGTGCAAACAACGCCAGCAGAGTACATCTCTCTCCATCTCTTGGCTCTATTTCCTCCATGCTGGCTTCCTTCTTAGCTGGCCTCTATTTGAGCAGCCACAAAGAAACAGAAAGCCCTTAAAGTTTTATCACTCTAAAAACCCAAGAGGAAGAAGAGAGCTTCTATTTCCAATAGTTCCTGCTAACATCCTAAGGTTGCCTCTGATTGGCCACGTTTGAGCCATGTGCCCATTTCGGAGCCAATCACTGGGATTCCAATTGTCCAAGTCCAGCCCTTGAGAAACAGAAAGGAGATCAGTCCTGCCTGACTCACAGAGAATATAAGCAGAGAAGGAGTGGCAGGTGGTGAGGCCCCCAGGAAAATCAGGTGCTACTAACAAAAAGGTAAATGAATGCCTAAAGTGAGGTTGAATAGAGCCATGTCTGATAGGCTGTTAGAAAATGAAGAAACCTTTGCCACTACTGAAGCTACATGTGTGCTCAGTGGTAACAGATGGGAGCCAGGGCCAGTGAGCTGCTGCATGGCAGGAGCCAGCAAGGCTGGGAGGGGAAGCCAAGCAGTCATCCATCTTACAGCCTAAACACTCCCCCAAGTCAGTTTTACTGCACGGGATGCCCAAACTGACTCAGGCACTTTTCAAGTTGCAAAACTTGCTCTCAGACTCAGCAGATATATTTGCAACTGTTTTATGACCAACAGTTAAACAGGAGGAAATTAAGGGAGAAAAATCAGATACAGCTTCATGCATAAAATTCAGCCATACAATTAACGGAGCCCACATTAATCACACATCAGCTAGGCCTCAGCGGTTTGATAGTTATTTGTTGGCAGAAAGAAACTCATTCTGACAGGCAAAGAGGGTTGATGCCAGTACAACTGAAAGGCTTAAGTGTAGGGCTCCTATCATTAATTAATCAAGTAATCACTCTCTTTGTAGTATTTGTGTGATATTTGGTAATTAGGTTTTTTAAATGTTTCTTCCCCATTTAGCGTCGGCTCTTTAGCACACCCAACATTCCTTTATCTAGATGTTCCAGTGGAAGATGAGATGTGTTTTTAATAATAAAACCCTGGTATTTGTAGATCATTTTGTACTTTATAAAATGGCTCACTAGAGTCTTCCAGCAGCCTTTGGAGATAAGCAGGACAAATATTATTCTCCCAAGTAACTACTGGAGTGTCTGGCATGGAGGCAGCTTCCAATAATTGCCAGCAGAGGCTGATTTTCTTACAAGGAGAGAAGGGTGGACCATGAGGAATCCTGGTTCTAGAGGACAGCACAGGCAGGTGGAGCCAGGAGAGAACCACCACTGGTGCTTAGGTCCTGGAGGTCGTAAGTCAGTCCTGCATAACTACAAAGGCATTAAATATATCTGAGCTTAAAAGGAAATCTCTCAGGCCTATGAACGGTAATCCTGTAAAAACAGAAGAAAAACAACATAGAAAACCCAAGTAGATGTGTTTCGTAAGACAATAAAAAGAACTTCAATGATGACTTACATCCCCATTGTGATTTAGAATTCTTCCTATCTCCTTGAAATGCATTACCCATTTAGTCCCAAAACTCTGTAGACTAGAATCTGTAGACTACCAGCATCTCTACGACTTTGAGAAATGTTATAAGAAAGAGGCAAGGTCTCGCATTGTTAGGAAACCTCCCAGGTCTTTCCCATATTTTTAGCTCTTGCAGAGCTGAAAATATAGCAAATGTATTTGACAAGTGGTTCCTTGTTTTAATTAGAAAACCATTGGCTCATTGAATTAATGTTGTCACCTTGTTGCACGACTCTGAGGTCCACTCTTGGAAACTATCGTTCTTAAAGATGATCATTACAAAAACAAAGGCAGTTGAACTGACTTTAAATCACTCACTCATTCACTCATTTAGTCTACATACTTTTTAAAGAACGTGATGCTTAGTTCTATGAGGGGAGAGAAGATGGAAAAATTGAAAGTGACAGTCCCTAATCTCAGTGGCTGGGCGTGCAAACCAACCAGCACTGCAACAGCAGAAGCAATGAAATAAGCGCAGATGTTTCTGAGAACCTACCACAGGATGGGCACTGTTCCAAGTGCTTTCCTGCTATTCTTCCTTTTAGTTCTAACCATAACCACCAAAATAGACATTATCATTAATGCCATTTTATAGATGAATAAACTGAGGGCGAAAGTGGGTAAGCGACTTGCCCAAGTTCACATCTTTACAATAGATCTGGGAGCCAAGCTCAGGCTCATCCTACTGCTCTCTCCACACCATGAAGACCCCAGTCACGGCAGGGATCAAGGTCAGTGGTAACACAAGGAAAGAAGTAGCGAAATGTCCCTCCAGGTGTTGGGTTAGCACCACAGGACACTGAGCATTTGAGCTGAGACCTCAGGGATTGGAAACAGGTTTCCAGGCTGTGTTAGTTAGATTTTCAGAGCCAACAGTCATAAGAGAGCAGATTTAATAGGGGACATTTACAATACTCACCCAGAAGCCAAATGCAGAAGGTGCCGAATGTCCATCTAGGCACTGGAGACCCAAAAGATCCAACTAAGGGCTGGGAGCCCACAGCACTGTCCCACGTACGTCCGTGTCTGCACACGATGGCTGGAGCCAGGAAACAATGCTCGCAGCAGAGATGACAACCAGAGTTCCTCCGAAGCAACAGCAGCCTTCCTCGACGACAGCAAGGCTCCAAGCTCCTTCCTCGACGAGAACAGCCGAGTTCCTTTCGGGAAAACCAGCCACAGCAGAGCTTCTCCTGGAAAACAGCCCGCCAACTAGCTACGGCTCCCACTCTGCCTTATGTTGCGTCAGCAACAACCCTCAGGTGGATCTCGTACGCCCAGCATCACACCAACTCAGTCCAGCTGGGCGTTCTGGCTCAAGTTGACCATATTAGGTCCACCACACAGGCCAACGGGAGGGAAAGGGCATTCCCGGCAGAGGGAACCACACAGCTGAGGCACCGCGGCAGGGGAAAGCTGAGTACGTCCTGTGACGTCCGCTGGATCGGAGCGGGCTCAGTGCTGAGGGTGGCTGAGGAGTAAGACGAGGGCGGCAAGGTAGGCAAGATATGAACGCCATGTCTCTTATACCATCGGATTGGATACTGTGCACATTTTGATGCAAATATTGTCCCAGTACTCATCCTCCGTTTGGTACTCAGTGCTCGAGTTAGGTCTTGTCAGTGTGGATTACCTCTGTGACACAATACCCTCTAGCCAGAATGATTTGTTCGGTCCTCGTCCTTTTCGGCACTCATCACACCTCCTGGAACCAATTACTACAAGCATCAAGGTACCACTATATAAGGTATCTATGTTATTATCTTCAGATATGAAATGAATCTGTAATTTAACTTCGGTAATCAATAGCTCTCACTGCTTGAATAACATCAGTGTGAACTTGATTTTAGTTGGCTAAGACCTCATTTCCCTGATGAATTGGCTAATTGTACTGTTACTCTGACTGCCAAAGGTCACCCACATAAAAACTGTCATGTCATGTTTGTTTTTGTCTTCTTTTCAATCCTCTGGGAGATTTAAAACACTACAAATTACATATGGAATCTAAGCAAGTCGTTTAGATTCATGAATTTGGGTTTATCCAAATGTATCCTTTTTCCACATTAATCACAAATGTGTGTAAATATAATTAATTTTAAAAGACTGGATGAAAAGACGGCAATATTTTGAGTTGCCTTTGTGGGGAGGTGCGTGTGTGCATGTGTGTGCACGCGTGTGTGTGTACGTGGTGATGGGTATCAAACCCGGGGCCTTGCGTATGCTAAGCGGGCCTCTACCACCACACTACACACCCATCTCAGGAGTCACTTTAAATACCAGAAAATCTTCTAATCTTTAAAACGTTTCCATAAAACATTTGAGCTGGTATCGATTTTAAGAATTCCAAACAAAATTCTAGATTGAAGAGCAGGCATTTTTAAAATCAAAGTAATGAATATACATAGCTCAAAAGCCAAATTTTTCCAAAGGACTAATTATGAAAATAATAGTTCGCCTTTCACTTCCACCTTCAATCTTACTCTCTAAAGTCACCCCATTAAAGCTTTAACATGTTTTTTCTATAATTAGATAGCAAAACTGTAGTTCTTCTTTGGCTCTGTAGCATATAGAAGTTTATACAAGACTTAGCTTACTTATATTCCTTTCCTCTCCTTAAATTCCCAATTTAATTGTAACCCTACATTTAATTCATTTATCTTTAAAATTTTAAGTAATAAACATAAACAACTTTTTATTGTGTGTTGGGGATTGAACCCAGAGCCTTGGCACTGTGCTACATCCCCAGCCTTTTTGTTTGTTTGTTTGTTTGTTTGTTTGTTTGTTTGTTTTTAGAGACAGGTTCTGAGTCACTCTAGTACCCAGGCTGAGCTTGAACTGGGGTTCTTCCTGGCTCAGACTCCCAGAGTGCTGGGTTTACAGGCTGCTCCCCTGTCACATCTTGTAGACAGTCTCTCTTACCATCTGTGCCCAGTGGGTGCAGAGAGAATACAGGAGCTGCTAGCCTTTTCTTTACCTCTCCCACCTCCCATCTTCAGCATCCCAACCTTGAAGCATTCGTGTTAATACCATTTACATTTGCTTCTGTCATTATAATTAGGTCTCCCATGCTCTCTGTCTCATCTCATTTTAAAATATGGAAACTAATAACAGCATTTACATTACTGTGACTACATAATCATTGCTCATGGCAGAGCCAAGTAATATCCTACAACTTCATTCTTATACATGTTTTTGTTTCTGCTGATCCTAAAGTGACTTTTAGCCTTTCTGTCAGGTATTGTAAGGAGTCCTTTTTCCCCAGACCGCTCTCCCCGGACTCTCGCCCTTCCTGCGGACACCTGGGTAGTATGCTCCATGGGTACAGCGAACAGTGTAGCTGACTCTCCCACAAGCATTCTGTCACAGATGGCTGGATTGAGGAGAGAGTTAATTCTCAGTAAAGACTTTCCTGAATGCCATCCCTAAAATTCTATCTTTCCCAACACTGCCTATCCCCTCTTGCACTTTCTCTCACCAACATGTATCACCCCGTCACAGAAAGATATTGTACATACTTATCTGGTTTATCATCTGTTTGCCTGAATGTAAGTTTCATAAAGATGCGGAACTTTGCCTGTTTTATTTTCTGCCCTGTCCTTGGTGGCTAGAACAATGCCTGGCATACAGTAGGCACTGAACAGAAGAATCAAGGCTACTCATTCAGGAACAGGCAACCTGCAGCCAACTCGGGCTGCAAAGAAAAGCCAGTTTTGCTCCTGACGGCTATGAACAAAGAAACATTTGCTTGGGTTTCTTCTAGCTACCACGTATAACCAGGAGGAAAAGTAGTAAGAGCCAGAGATGACAGAGCAGAAAGACACTAGAAATCTTCACCTTTGCTCATCTCAATGAAGACCATTTAATGGAGCAGATATCCCTCCCTACATTTGGTTTTTGTTAAAGCCTATTTGAGTTAAATTTTCTATTACTTTCAGTCAAAGAATTTTACATGTCACCTTACACTGCTGGGCTCGGGTTATCTTAGGGAGTCCCCTCTCTGCTTTCTTGAACCCAAATCATAGTTTCATGGACTCAATGTCTTTTTTAGTTTACTCCCTGCTTTTATTAGAATGAATCCTGAAAAACTATCTGAGAAATATATTTGGAAATACTTTTTCTGAGTCCTCAAATATGTTAAAATGTTTTAATTTCTTCTATAAGACTCTCTGGTGAATTGGGTAGTAGAGGATTCTAGGTTGAAAAATCATAAAGTCTTAGCATTTTGAAAGCATCACTCAAATTGCCTTTTACTATCCACTGTTGCCAATGCAATATCTGGGTGAGCTAATGTTATTCTGGGAAATAGGCTAGCCACATTTAACAAACAAAAATATAGGACACTTAATTAATTTTGCATTTCAGATAAACAATGAAATATTCGGGACACACTCAAAAGTTATCCACCATTCTTATGAACATCAAATTCAACTGGTGTCCTATATTTTATCTGTCGATCCTACAAGGGAACCCTTTAGTACATTCTCTGTACCCTTAATATTCTCAAATTTCACAGCATTTCTAGATCTGAGTTTTCTGGGGATTTTTTAACTCATGATACTAGCATTGAACTCTAAAAACCGGAGTCTGATTCTTGTTGACATGTATACCTGCTGATTTACCATTGCCTAACAGAGGACCCAGTCCTCTATCTGCTCACGTTTGAGGAGCTAGAGCAAGGGAAAAAATGTATTAACAGTACATCAACCTTAGATTCTGAAAAATTTTAGAGAAAGTAAATGTCCAAGTAGAAGCATGGCAAGACTAGTGTACTCCACACAGGGCCCTGGAGTCTAGTTGAATTATCTGGTTTCAAACGCAGGTACCCAACTGGCATTTCACACACATATCAGTGGACAAACTCAGAAAAAAGCAAAGAGTTCGGGCTCAAAAGCTTTGCTTTGTGACATTGAATAATCTGGATACGTCCCAAACTTGCCATGTAATTGCTCTGCTGTGACCCACCAGAAAGATGTACTATCTCCAAAGGAGATTGTGAGATACATATTTCTTGAGGTTATCTCTGAGTGAACTAGCCAGAAAGTAAGTGAAGAGGCAGAGAGATAAGAAGTAATCACCTTGGAAAATAGTGGTAAAGTCGGGCAAGGTAAAAAATATGTCAAGAAAGTAAGTGTGCTTCAGTCAGTAGAGAGAGATAGAGAAATTGAAAGTGATGACTTTAGAATCATTGAACTAGATACAATCTTAGACATCATCTAGTCCAGGGCTGGGGCGTGGGGAGCTCAGCAGTAGACCGCTTACTTGCCTAGCATGTGTGAGGCCCTGGGGTCAACCTGTACCCCCAAAACAACAATGAACGAACAAAAACCTTGCTAATACCTCATTCCACTGGGGATAATACCAAGGAAGAGATTTGCCTGGAGTCACAGAACCAGACTAGATCAGTTCCCCTGATTCCCTGGCCAGTCTCTTCTTTGCTTCATTGCTGCTGTTTGGGGCCCTCCTTAATCATCTTGACCGTGGGGTTGGGGATTTAATTCAAGTTGTAGAGTGCTTGCCTAGTAGGCTCAAGACCCTGAGTTCAATCCCCAGCTCCTACAAAAAAAAAAAAAAATCATCTTGATTGCTTCTGAGAATGATAAACCTTCTCTGGAATGCTCTGACTCGGCTCAGGGGAGAAGCTTCACTAAATGCCTCATTAAGAGGTAGTTTACTCCAGGGGGAAACTCAGAGGGCTTGGAAAGGCTACCTTAACCAAAAATATCACACGCACCCACCCGCCTGTGTACCTGAGAATAGACCTGGAGGTAAATATAATTAAGATATGGCATGTCTACATACCAGTTCCCCAGATGAATGTAATTATGTATCGCAAACATACACTAATTTTTAAAAACAAAACTAACTAAAGAAATATGTCTGTTGAAATGCAAATGACGACCTTTAACATTTTGCTCGGATCTTTGCGAGGATCCTTAACAAAGAAAGGTTTGATGGTTTGTTACACAGGACAAATGCCTTTTGATTGGACAGGGTAGAATGATTAGACAATAGCCTGAAATGTATCAGCACCCACGAGGTACAAATGGCACCAGGTGCCTACTTTACCACCATCATTTCAAAGAAGGACAAAGCAACAGAGTGATTTGTGCTCTAATCATTTTCCTGTCATCAGATTTCACTTTTGGTACCTGATGTCACAGTAAGATATTTCAGTAGACCTACTTCCTTTGATTACTTGAATAATTCACATTTTGTATCTGAAGATGGAATGTTTTCAGCGGAACAAAGTCCCTCTAAATGGCAATTTTGTTTTCAGCATCAAGAATTTCTATGCCTGGACTCAAACTCGAAAATGTTATTTATCATATCCATCGAGGTCATTTGCCTTCTTTTCTCTGCAGCCAAAAGCTAAGGAAGATGAAATTTGGAAGGCCTCCTTTGGCTTTGTCAATGAAGAGGTGATTTTTAGGTGTAGCATGTGTGACGGCGTGATAGAGGTCAGGGATAGAGGACTATGCCTCATTAAGAAGTGAATGCAGGTGAAAAAGTGGTAGAAGTTAATGTATACAGCCTTTAAGACCAAAAAGAGAAAATCTTTTGGCTGGATAATTAATTGGTTAGTTGGTTCTAACTGTGGGACAGACTTGAGCATTTCTACTAGCTTGGAGAAATGAATTGGGACACTGGCTTCCTCACCTGCTTAGTGGTACTGCCACTCTAAACAAAGTCTGCCAAAGGTCACCTGGCTAGTTGGTCAAAGTATTACAATTGAAATCAGGTCCTTTGATTCCTCATTTGCTTATGTTTGTGATGGCTCTCCATTTTGCAATTTGGTTTTCAATGGTCCTTCATATCTGCACAAACACAGTTAGAAAGAGTCTTAAAGTCCTCTTGGGCCTGGCAGGAATAAGGAAAACAAATACTTGATTAAGCAAATACTTTCCATATGATAGAAACTGGGTAGCACTTTACTAATAATAACTTATTTGCCCCTCACAACAAATATAAGACATAGGTAAGTTACTATCTTTATTTAATAGATAAAGACACCGAGACTTAAACAGATTAACTCACTTGCTCAAGATCACACAGTTAGCAAAGACCAAATGGAGCCTTAGCCACTAGATTGTACTATCTCATAGAAATGCACAGAATGCTGATCTAGTATCACTGATTAATGAACATCTTAAAATGTCATTACTCGTATTTTCTAGGCACAGTCACATTTATCATCCTATTTTATATGATTGCACTTTTAGAACAGCCCTGTGAAAAAGTAAAGCAGAAAGCATCATCTTTACTGAAAATAGGGTCTCTCTCTCTCTCCCTCTCTCTCTCTCTCTCTCCAGACACACACACACACACACACACACACACACACACACACACACGAGGGAACTAACAGAGTCTGGGACAGTGGGACAGCTCAGTGGCCAACTTATTGGCAGTCACACGACCCTGAAGGGGAGAGACTGAATCCTCTGCCGTTTTTAGCAAGTAACACTTGGTGTCCAGGCTAGAGAAAATAAACCCATTCCATCAAAATGCCAGAACACAGGCCCTCTAGCTGATTTATTGGAGGCCAAAGTGAGAAGATTCATAAATAATAACCAAGGAGACTATTGCCAACTAGAACAAATACTAAATAAATAAATAAAGCAGGTCTTGACCACTACTTAAAATTCTTTCTTATTCAAAGTAATCCATGCTTAAGTCTTTTAAAATTTGAATAAAAATTATAGAAGGTCATTGTTTTGAACTAAACTGCCGCACTAGGCTTCAATAAACCCAACTAAAAATCAAAATGGAGTCAATCATGCCAAAGATATTATGTCATCATGCTAACACTAAGCTGCTTAGTGAACTTTCCAAGAAATCAGGCTTAGAGAGATAAGAGTCAAATTTCCCAAACAGTCCAGTTTCAATGGGCAGGATAATAAAGTTCCTCTGCCTTAATCCTTACACAGAAAAAGGTAACTTGAAATAATCTGGTATTAACTAATCCCTTATTTCCCTATTGTTTTGCCTTCCTGTCTCCACCTCACATGGAAAGTAATTTTAAAATAACCAATCTGATATTGCTTTTTTTTGTTTGTTTCTGCTTTCTTTACATTCTTTTCTGTCTGTAAAGTTCCTCAGAATGTGCATTCCATTTTATAGAATAAAGTGTTTCCTGATTGGAGAATTGAAAATGCAGCCAAGTAAGGTCTGTAAATTATTGAATTTGTGTCCTTTGACAAATTATAGGGCTCTTTAGTGAGATGGTAATTTGCAATTAGCCTCAAGGATAAAAATAAATATAAGTAGATGCATATCCTCTTAACACATTAACTATTTTTAAAAAACAATGTCCATCAGATAAGGAAAGGAGCCACTAGTTCAAAATAGAAAGGTCGGCCCAGGTACAATTTGCAAGTAATTTGGTGAAATGAACTGTGTATTATTTTTCTGGTATCCCTAGCATGTGTTATCTAGGACAAAATAATGGCTATCTCTACCACCTACCTATACTTCAATTTAAAATAACAAAATATGTTTATAAAAAGTACTTAGTTAAACATGGAAGAAATTCAAATAACACCAAACAACTCTGGTCTGAATTTTTTAAAGAGCTACCTCAAATTTCACCTTTATGTTTTGTTAGGTTTTGTGTTTGTCATGGTTTGTGTCTAGATGTCCCCCCAAAGCCTCATGTGGTCATAGACGGGGCTTTTTCAGAGGTGGCTGAATCTAAAGTGTGTGATGCTGGGATCAAGGGTGTCTGATTACTAAATCAATCCACTGATTGGTTTGGTACCACCCTAATCCTAGCAGCCCGGATAAAATATAAGGGATAGAAAGAGGCTTGCCTACCCCTTGCTTGCACCCCTTTGCTTACCTTGCTGCCTTCTTCCTGCCATTCCACCCTGCCTTGGACCCAGCTGATTGTGGACTGAAACCTCTACAAACTCTGAGCCAAATAAACCTTTCTTCCTCTAACTTTGGGTGTTGAGTATTTTGTCTCGGCAAAGAGAGAAAAATAACTAAGACAGTATTCTTCTTTGTTTGCTTGGCTCGTTGGTTGGTTGGTTGGTTGTGACAGGATCCCCATCCTGGACTTGAGCTCCCTGTGTAGGATAGGATGGCCTCAAACTGGTGATCCTTTTACCTCAGCCTCCTGAGTGCTAGGATGGGCACTATACCTGGGTTTGCCTTTTTAAATGTGTAATTTATCACACTTTGTAGAATTCTGATTTTTAAGAAGCAATTCTATTATTAGTGGATGTTTCTAAGCCACCCACTAAAATCCTTTATCCTAATATAGAATAATAATAGTATTCAATAACATCACAGGACCATCTTCTCATTGTAATTATGTCTAACTGGCCACCTTTATTTGGAGTTCCAATCTGAGATGGCAGAAGGAGGCTTTGTGCTAGAGTCTCAGCTTCAGATTCAGGAATTCCTTCTCATCCACATTCCACTCAGTCTTACCTTTCACTGTGTGTCCCTACCCATGATGCCATGCATGCAAATGACACTCGTGTTTCCTCATGTTTCCTAAATCTTAGTGAATGGTGCCACCATCTTCCCAATTATTCAAGTCTGGCACTTTGGAATCATCCCCCCTGAACATGCTCCTTCACTCCCACAATGTACACACACACACACACACACACACACACACACACACACACACACACATCTCATAGGCTATCAGCTACTGATAGTTCTACCTTGGCTACTACTTTAATTCAGGACATTATCTTTCTGGACTACTACAAAATGTTTCTGAGTTTCAGAGTAAAGAAAGCTATAAATGCAATAAGCTTTCCCCCTTCTATGCATGTAAAATTTGCCTGAACTCGTAAATCGGTAAGTGTTCTCAGATGAGTACAACACTGAGGTTAACTGATAAAATTCACACCAGATAAGCTCTCTAAGGAGGCACAATCGTGTTCAGGACCTTGGAGAGAGTCAGAAAAGCCCAGTGATTAGAGCAGCGGAAGTCGGGAGGTGCTGTGTCAGGACTGGGGTGGGAAAGGGGGTCAAACGCCGGAGAGAGATCAGGTAAGAGATTCCAGTCACAAGGTTTGCTTTCTGACCCCTGAACATACCGAGTCCATTCCTGTCTCAAAACCTTTATCCCATGTCTTTCCCTAGACTGGAACTTTCAATCTTTGCATTACTATTTACTTCTCACAATTCAATTCAGTCTCAAATACAGTAACTCTGCAGAAAAGCCTTCCCTCTACCATTACTCCATTTCTCCATTTGACTTTCTTCATCATAGTAATCAATACTTGAAACTAGGTAATTTATTCATTTCTTTACTTGACCATTGTCTTCTCAACCACAGCAGAAAATAAGCTCCATGAAAGAACAGACCATGTCTGTGACTTACTGTCAAGTCTTTAGTGTCTAAAACCATGTCTGACACCTAGAATATACACTATTAATGTTTGACAATTAAGCAAATGAAATAAGACAAGCAATGAGAATGGGAAATTAGACTTGATATTTAGGAGACTATTAAAAACCTTGAACTGGACAATTTGCTCTCATACCAGACTCATTGTTGGGGCTGAAAAAATTTGGTGATGTTTCAGCATGCTGCATACAGATAAATGTTAGCATACAGGAACTTGAAGAAATAAGTCAAACACACTTATTGGTTGGCACTGCTAATACTATATTTTATTTCTAGAACAATTGACATATTTTTGAAATAATATAAGCTTGGCAAAGACGATGCCTTCAAATAGCTTCTCAAAACCAGAAACGGTTTCATCATTCATTCTAATGAACTACTTTGATTTTCCTCAATAACAGGTAGAGAGTAACCACACAAATAACCAGGTGACTGGTAGATTACTCCAATAAAGTCAGTGAGGAAGTCACTGCCCCGAGGCCCTTGTTTATAGAACCATCGGGACATGACAGCGTCCCATGGTTGAGGGATTTGGAACTTGCTGCCTCTAAAGCTGGGGAAGGGACACACCAGACTGTAGAGAAAACTGTCTGCCCAGGAGTCAAACATGTTTACTTTGGCCTGTGCAGTGGTTTTAAATTTTTTTTAATAAGTCACCAACATTTCAAAAATCAGGAGATTTCACATAAAAGAAAAGTTGTCTAGTATCTCTTGAAAATTCAGAAGTTCTAGAAATATTAGCCAAAGAACTCCTACATGACCATAATCACCTAATGTGGGCTAGCAACTGCCTCCTTTAAATAGTATTTGCAGTTGAAAGGCTGTCGCCATCTCCAGAACTCCACTACCTGTGTGACACACTCAGCCTACTCCATTTATTTACGTCAACTACCCAGCCCCCAAATGGACTTGAGTTTGAGAACTCCTGCTGCGAGATATAATGATTAGGTGACTGGGGACATAGGAATGATTGTATAGAACCACAGTGTCCCTTTTCCCAAAGCAATAACAAATCTATGATACATTGTAACAGGTACGAAACTTGTAATTGAATGTTTTTTAAATATAAACATAGGGATACAGTATATTTCTGGGGGAAACAAGTGTCATGGGTATGTGTGCACATGGGTACACATATACATAGAGCAGAGGCTTAATAAATGTTTGTTGACAACATTAATGAGAAGCACAAGAGTATTCGTCCAAAATCCTAAACTCTAAAAATAGTCTGACTTACACCTATACACCTTACAGCTTTCAAATCCATCTTACTTCCCTTTTTTTCTCATATTTTCCTGCAGTTTTAACCCAAGATTAAGAACACAGAAGTGCTAATAGTAGTTGTAAATGAGAAATGATTAATCAGTCAGTTTGCATTAATATCCTGTGGTTTAATAACGCATCCATTATACTAGTGAAGGCAGGATTTCCTGGTTCTGCCAAGAACCAAGGTCCTTGGGTTCTGGTCTTGCCTCTGCCACTAACTGGCTGGGATTCTTGAAGCAAGTATCTTAGCTCTCTGGTCCAAAGTTTGTTCGTCTGTAAAATTATGCGATCTCCGGGGCTCCTTTCTGCTTTATGGTCTCTTTCTGTGAAAAACAAAGACACATGAGAGACAAGTGACTGGAAACTCAGAGCCAGCAGCGTCTACAAGGAAAGACCAAGAAGAAAAATGTTCCCCCAGTAATTAAGGCGAGGAAGCCTCAAATGCCTGAGCTGCAATCCATGGAGGGCCAACAATGGAATGTGAACTCATTAGCAAAATGTTGAGTAAAACTCAGAGAGGAAGTGAAGGTGATGGGGAGGGAGCCCAACTGGAGACAAGGGATTATAAAAAAAGAAAGGAAAAAGTATTGCTAATTAGGCCATTTAGAAACCGAACAACTGAATGTAATTCTTGCTGAAGCAATAAGAAAACAGCCAAGGGATACATAATAGTAACAAGAATATATGCTAATAGACAAAAACAGGATCCCCAAGCAACTTAGGACAATAACCCTGATGCAAGCTAACAGACATCAGATGGAAACAGCATCTGAATTTCAACCCAATCTCACTTGAGTACACAGACTTAAAAACTGTGTAAAAGAGCACACAGTAACTGATCAGAAAATATTTGTTAAATTGAGTTATATTTGCAGAACCTCAGGTAAGCTTCAGTGTTTAAAAACTCTAATTTGGGGGTTGGAGATTTAGCTCAGTGGCAGAGCACTTGCCTAGCAAGTGCAAGACCCTGAGTTCAGTCCACAGCACCACCCCCCAGAAAAACCTCTACCTTGAAGGAAATGAAAAATAAGGTAAACCTCTGGATGACTATTCTTTTTACCAAAGGATTTACTGATTCACTGTAAATATATTGATATATTGTAAGCAGAAATCTTTTGTTTTTAGAAAATCAAATTAAAATAATTCTATTTGCAGAGATTTTTCACTCACAGAAAAAAGGTGGAGTTCAGAATCCATGCTGTGTTTAGTTTTGCATCCTTTTGGCCTGACACGGTATCAGGAACAGATGTAAATTAAATGACTCCAAAGGAGTGCATGCATAGTTTTGCTCATCTTGTTGCTGTGCAGCAAACTTCCTGTATTACTCAGGGTTCTCTACAGGAACAGAGCCAGTAGAAAATATATGTATAATTATGCAAGGGGATTTATCAGGTAGGCTCACAGAATCAGAGGTGGGAGGTCCACAATAGCCATCTGTGCACTAGAGAGCCCATGGATCCACTAGCTGCTCAGTCCTAGAAGACGAAAGTCACAGAATAAGAGGGATCAAGGATTCAGTTCACTAGTCCAAGGTAGAAGTCTGGAAGCTCACTGAAGAGTCACCAGTTCAAGTCTGTGTCAGAAGACTGAAGAAACTGGGGACTGATGTCCAAAGGCAATGGCAAAGACTAGAGCTCTTCCAAAACGGAGCACTTAAATTCTTTCCCTTTTTATTTCATCTAGTCTACAAGCTTATTGGGTGGTGCCAACCACATCTGGGGTGATTCCCCATGTGGTGGACTTATTGTGGTCAACTTGAGCAGGAACGCCCAGCTGGACTGAGTTGCTGTGCTTCTGGGCGTAGAAGAAACACCTGAGGATTGTTGCCGACACAACATAAAAGAGAACTGGTGGCTGGGGATTTAGCTCAAGTGGTAGAGCACTTGCCTAGGAAGTGCAGGGCTCTGAGTTCAATCCCCAGCACAGGAGAACAGGAGCAGAAGATAGTTACCAGCTGTTTCCCAGGAAACATTCTGTTGTGGCTGGTTCTCCTGATGGAAACTCGACAGTTCTCATCAAAGAAGGAGCTCGGGGCCTTGCTATCCTCAAGGGTGGCTGCAGTTGCTTCAGGGGAATTCTGGTCTTCATCTCTACTGCGAGCATCGTATCCTGGTTCCAGTAAAGATTTCTTCAGCCACTTAATGCAGACACAGATGTACGTGGGACAGTGCCGTGGGCTCCTAGCCCTTGATTGGATCTTTTGGGTTTCCAGAGCATAGACAGATATTCCACAAGCTTCCTGCATTTGGCTTGGGGTGAATGTTGTAACTTGTAAATATCCTGTATTAAATCTGCTCTCCTCCAAACCATTGGCTCTAGAAAGGTAACTAATACACCCCATTTGCTGACTTACATGTCATTCATCCACAATCATGCCCAGAACTGTGCTTTACTAATCTGCTAAGTGGTCCTCATACAAATCAAGTTGACATATCACAATTAACAGTTATACTTCCCAACAGAATGGCTTAAAACAGCAACCACTTTCTTCTCTCATACAATTGTATTGGCTAATTAGGCTCCATGGCAGCTTCTTCTGGTAGTCTGACTTGGGTTCTCTAGTGTGCTTGCCATTTGGTAGAAAGTTGGCCTGGAGTTTTCTGGACATCTACCTGGAATACTGGGATGACTTGACCCTCTCCCTCTCCAGGTATTTTTAGGCCTGTCCATGTCGACTTTCCATACAGTCTTTCCAGCAGGGTAGCCAGACTTCTCACATGCTAGCTTATGTATCCCAAGGTACAAAATCAGAAGTTATCAGGGCTTCTTAAGACTGTGGCCTAGAGCTAGCACAATATCACTTCGGCACCATGGTCAAAGTGGACCACGGGGCCAGACCAGAATTGATGAGTGAGGCAGCTACAAAGCACGTGAAGCCCCGAGGAAATTTTATAGACTTGACACTGCAGTTTGCTCTCCCCCTGGCCCCCAACTTCCTATAGGGCGGGAGACAGGGTTAGAGCCATGTACCTACAGACATGACCATTTGGGGGCAGAGGCAGAAAAACTCAGATAAGGGTCATCTGGAATAACAGGGACTATCTGGGAATCTCAGAGTATGTCACTTTCTTGAGTCAGAGAAATGAGTCAAGAGTCAGAGGAGCTACTTGTAGTTTTCTTATCTCATTTCCACCACTGTATGTTGGTGATTTTCTTCTTCTTCTTGGACTTTGCACCTGAAGAAGTGTCATTGAGGGGTTTTCCAAGGAGCCTCACCTTCATTGGGGACTGATTTAGTAGGCAACCTATTTGACCATCAGATGATGCTACAGCGAGATAAGATTTAGGACCCTTTCATAATAGAAAGACCTGAACCATTAAGAGCCTAAGGGCCACCAGACATTGTGGTGCACAGCTGTAGTCCCAGCACTCTAGAAGCTGAGGCAGGATAATAGTATGTTCAAGCCCAGCCCGGGCAGTTTAGCTACTGAGTGAGACCTTGTTTCAGAGTGCAACATTTAAAAAGGGCTGGAATGCAGGTCAGTGAAAAGGCTCTAAATTCAATCCCCAATACTTTTTTTTTT